>CAJVPT010004296.1:0-13704 GCA_910592055.1 Acaulospora colombiana | reverse complement strand
TTTGATCTGAATCTGATTTGAATCCAATTGGATTTGATCTGAATCTGATTTGAATCTGATAATTTTGTAAATTTAAAAATTCGATTCGATCCGAATCCGATTGAATTCAAAATTTTAAAATTTGATCTGATCTGATTCATATCTGATTCATGGATCAATCAAATTCAGATCAAAATTGTGAATACTAACTTAGGAAATTTAGTATCCATCCTAATAGCCTTATGATTTCTTTGTTTTAGTTATACTTCATTTGGAGGAGTGAAGGATTTACACCAATAAATTTTCTTTCTTTCACCAATAACATCATCGAAATATGTGAAATGATCAATAGGTACTTGTTTACATTTGGCTACTAACATGTTTTATATCTACCAATCATATTTTGCAATGGGTTGTGTTACTTAAAATTCAGGGTCAAACTGAGATAGGCAAAATTTCCCAGAAAACTAAAAATTTTTTGGGTAACTATAAGAGAGAAGCTACAGTAGACAAACATCTTGAAATATGGCTTAATGTTTATCACCTCTCACTCAAAGAATCTCTATAGATATGCTTCAATATGAAAAGTTTTAAGTACTATACTATTAGTTTTTCTTCCTTGTAGAACTTTCTTGCCATTGGTAGAGAAGGTGTTTCTTGACTTTTTTAGGTTACAGAAAGTCAAGTTTATGTTTGAAAATGAATATAAACAAGGGAAAGAATATAGGAATATTTCTTAAAGTAGAACTTCAAGTTGTTTTAAAGATAGTATTAAGACTTTATTAGTAAAAAAATAAAAAATTTCTTGTGAACATCTTTTTTGTATGTGGTCAAAGGATCAGTGGAAAGAGTGCTTTTAATATTAATATAAAGAAGTTAAATTTATTTTAGCTACTTTTACTAATCTATTATATATATTTTTTTTTTGATTTTTTATTATTATTTTTTTTATTACCATTATTATTATTTTGTTAAGTTTTATAAAAGGTTACTTGTTATATTTTTTTAACAAAAAGATATGCTATGTAATTCTTGATTTAATTAGTGAAAAATATATTTTTTTTATATAAAAAAAAATAATAATAATTTGATATTTTATATTTTTAAAATTTTTTATTATTTTTTTAAAAATGTTTGTTACTTTTATCTTTATTTTCTATTTAGTTATTGTATATAAAAATTATTTTTTTAATTATAATTAGTAAATTTAAAATCTTTTTTATATTAAATAATTAGAATGCAATAATATAATTCAAAAATTTTATATTAATATAATTAAACTTATTATATTTTTAAGATATATAGTATAAAATTTATAGACTTAAAAAAACTAAAATACTTTTTTCAACTATTTTATATTTATTTTTATCTAATTTTAAAAATTTATATTTAATAATTTTTTTTTAATCCGTAGTTAGGTCAGCATGGTATGTCTTTATTGTATATATGCTAAGTATTTACAAATTTTTGTAACTTTTATATACTGATTCACTCATCATCAAAAAATTATTTCTTTAAATACAACCTAGGGAATGATATTTTACTTTTTTACTAATTTGAAATATTTTTTCTAATTAATAAATTCATTGCCTACAGGTCATTATTATAGATTATTCTAAGTTCTGTTTGCAGTTAAAAACTAAACTACTTTATTCCATGACAGATCCAATTCTTAATAATCACTGTATATTTTTTTCCTTCTATTTCTTTGATACCTTCTAGGCTTGAATCCTCTGAAGATAATGATACTTTTTTTTGTTTCTGTTCAGTCTGTTTGTCAGATTTAGACTTGAACCTCTTGTTTCTTTTATCATCTTCTGTAATGTTTTGCTTCTTTTCTATTCTATCATTTGGACACAATGAGTATTCCAGATCTCCTTTTTAAAATTTGCTCTTATCTTTTGATAGAATTTATCAATTGTATTTGCTGGTGAGATCTTGAGCTGCTCTTTGAGATACTTCTTCAAGAAGGTAGTCTTGCTTTCTTTCATATATTCAAAGATAGTATTGAAAAGGCCCCTGTCAGATTTTTGAATCTCTTTTGACTACTTGTCTGTCCAGTCACTTATCTTAGGTTGAACTTCTTTCTTATCTTTTATTTTTTTACTGATAAATTTATTAATCTTTTCGTTTGCCTTCCTTCATAAGTTCTTTCAAGTGTCCCTAGTAGCTAGGCATTCAAAAAGATGTTCTAGTGTCTCTTCTTGAAGTTCACATACTGGGCAAGTGGTTGTAATATGCACATCTGGTTTTCTCTTCTTAAGTATCTGTAAGACTGGAAGTTCATTGTAAGTTAAGTTAGTTAGGAAGCATTTATTTTTGTTGGTCTTGAAAGAGATATTGAAGGTATTGATTGGATTGAACTGGTTTCAAAAAGTTAGCCAGTCTATCATTTTATTATTTTGGATCTAGAGATCCCGAATTTGTTTTTGTGTTATCCAGTCTAGTCCAGTTTTTTTCTTATTGAACATCTTGACGAAATTTCTGATATCAATTTCTATTGTGTATTTTTCCCATGCTGCTATTGTGAGGACTCTTCCTAGCTCTGGTAACTGATGCCAAGTTATTGAGTTCTCCTGCCTGGCCTGTTTAGCAATTAAGTTTACTTGATTCTTGAATCTGTTGGTTCTGTGGGCTTTGACCTTTAGGATTTTCAGATTCAGGTCTTTCTTCTTTACTAGATCCTTGATTTTATTCCAAAGTGGCCAGTTAGTGATTTTTGTTTATTTTCTTGCAGATATCTCTATTTGTGAATAGATGGATTTCTATACTTTGACTGTAGTATTGCAATCAGCGTAAATTATAACTATTGTATTTCGAGGAGCTATATATTGTGCAATAAGAATAGCTAGTATTTCAACTTTGGTAGCTGATGACCATATGAATACTCCTACTGTAAACTGTTTATCTATTTTGTCTTTCTCTATCATGATCCAAGCTATACCTATTTTTAATTCGCAATCTGTTATTCTTTTTTATAAGAGCCATCTGTGTAGAAAGTAAGCTAATCAGCCATATTCCTTTTGTTATATCTCAAGATACTCTTGAGTTTATCTCTATGTTCTTCTGTTTGTATGACTTTTTCTATTAGTGTGATATCCCAATCTTCCACTAGAATCTCTACTTCAGCTGGTTTGAAAGTTGATAGAGCCACTGTTTGCTGAAATGCATTTGTCTGCCAGTCTATAGGGTTTCCTGGCAAGAGGATCTGTTTCCTTTTTCTTAGGTTATTATGTCAATTAAGTTATGGAAGAAAATGGATCTGTAATATGGCCACTTCTAATGGTTATTCTGATTGAAGATAAGTATTATTACTAATAGAATTGTATACTAGTTGATATGGAGTGAAGTAGGTTTTGTTGTTTATAAATACTGTCTTTCCCCATGCATCTGTTGAAGTATTAGCCTGAACTGCCCAGAAACTCTTCTTTCTAATTGGGTTTATTGGAAATATCTCAGATTGCATATTATAAACTGTTCATTCAAGTTCATGTAGAGAGTTTCATAGGAGATCTTGATTTGTTGTTGTTTTTTTTTCCACTTTTTTGTACCAGGAGGAAACCGGTCCCTTGCATCTGCTATAAAAAATTTAAACTGCTCTCCATTTCTTAAGTATCATTGTGGTAGTATTGATAAGCTGGTCTAAAAATATAATCTTGTGTTTTTATAGTGATAGAATGGCCTTTTCCTATTCTCTATCCTCTTGCAGTATAGATTTGATCAATAAGATATCTTTCTGATAATCAAATATGTTTTTCTATCTCCAACTTTGGAAAGTGACTTGTATACTTTTTGCTAGAGCCAGTGTGTAGTCACCAGGTTTTTTTTCATTAGCTTGTAAGAGTTTATAGGATTGCTTAGAATATTACTTGACTCCCAAAATTTGATTTGGCTTTGTTTCAGTCTGATTATGGTAGCTATACCAGTGACCTCATTATTGTTAAGCTGATAGAAGAGTGCAGGTATGTGACTTTTAGCTATATTTCCCAAATACTTTTGAGACTATATATTCCTTTGTTATGAATACAATTGTTTGGAATTGTTCCACAGACCAGGGCCTTGTTCTTGAATGCTTTTCTAAACATAAACATGAAATCATTACATGGTTTCTCACTCAGGTGTGTGTGTTGTGCTCTGTATTCTATTCTTGAAATCAGGACCCTATTAATAATGTATTGGGTGTATTTTTCTGTTAACTTTTTCTTGGTTATTGCCTGGACTACTGTTCTGATCTCTGATTTTATAAAACTGATAATGTTCTGGTTTCTTTGTCTTGATTCTAGCCAGATACCAAGAAATCTAGCCTGGTTCTTCTTATTGATTTTATAGAATATAGTATTCTCTGTTTCAGCTTGAACAGTTCTTGAGACTTGTAGGTTTCAATTAATAGTAAGGAGGATTGACTTTTCTATATTGATCTGTGAGTCATTTGCTATATAGAACTTTTTCTCTTCTTCCAGAATCTTTTCTATATTTTTTTTGGATTTGACAATTCAAGTCATGTCATCTATATAAGCAATTACTGCCTGCCTTAAGGAGAGCTTTATCTTCTCTTCCAGTTTGCTAAAGTTGAGAGATCATTCTTCTTCTATGAAATAATCTAGATTGCTATTATTTTGGATCTTGTATAAAAGTGGATCGTAGAAGATTTTTCATAATAATGGAGAAATCGTTTCTCCTTGATCTATCCCATTCCCTACCACTATTGTGTTAGATAATCCATTAGGGAGGATGATACTACAGTTTCTGTCTTTAAAGAGATCTATTATAAGTTTCTTAATGAATATAGAAATTTGAATCTGGTCTATAGTCTTTTCGAGCATGTATAAGGATATTGTGTCATATGCCTTTGTAATATCTTGAAATAAAATTCATAGTTCTTTTTTCTTTTCTCTAGCCTCTTCACAAATATTGTTCAGCAAATGAATAGGCTCTGTTATATTCTCTTTCTGTAGCCCAGCAAACTTTGATTCTTTTAAGATTTTGTGTTGCTTGCAAATAGCTGATAGTCAGTTGATAAGAATCTTGGTAAATCATTTTTGGACTGTTTTCAAGAAGACGATGGGTCTTGTATTGCTCAAATCATATTTTCAAGGCTTGAGTTTGAGAATAGAATAGATATTACTACTTTTTCATTTCTTAGGTATTCAACTTGTGCTTAAAACTTTATTAAAAAAAAGATATAAAGTTCTTTTTCCTTTGGTCTCTAAGTATTTGAGCATTTTGTAACTAATGTATGAGAGGCCAGCAGTCTTATTGTTTGGGATAGATTGCAAAGTAGCTTCAAGCTCATCTACTTTGATTTCTTCTGTTAGAAGTGAATACTATATTGGATTGATCCATTCTTTTGGTTGATATTCTTTTTTCCAGGAGGGGTCTAAATTCTCAAAATTAGCATTTCTCTTTTTGAACATTCTTTTGTGATATTCTTCAACCTTGCTTCAGATGGTTTGAGGGTTGATAGCAATGTATTCTTTTCCCTCTTGATTTGTGATTAGTACTTGATCTAATGTGATTTTTAGTTTTTTATGATTTAAAACTGAGCCCAGTATCCATTTCTGGTTGAATCTAAGATCCTCACATCTGTTATCTAAAGTCTCCTTGATTTGGTTTCTGATATTAAGACTTTTTTTTTCTTGTATGTCATTCTAAGGGTACATTCTATTTTAGTAATTTTCCTCAATTGCTTTGAAATCTCTTCCTGTAATTAAGAAGGTGATAGTTCTTCGTCAAGAAATTCATAAACACCGTGTAGATTCTGAATGACCTTCTTTATATTTTCCATATTTTCTGTTGTCTTCGTATCCCAGTTAACCTGGATTTTCTTTAGGAGGAAGTGGATCTTATTGGCTTCTCTATAGGCTTCAAAACCTTTCTTTGGAATTACTGATCCCATTTTGACTTCTTTTCTTCTATTGGAAGTGAAGTAAACTCTTTTCTTCTTGATGCACCTACAGTATATACACCCTTAATGATTATGGTTTTGAGTTCTTGCCAAGCCTTTTCGAGCTCTTGAAGGCTGTTCTCAGTTTTATGCCAGGAGGCTTATGCATCAATTTCTGAAAGTTTGCGTTCTATTTAGAGTTTGAATTTCTCCCATTGTTCTACAGTGAAGTTGCCCAGATCTGATATTTTTTAATCTTTTGTTTTATTTTGCTCTTGTATTTGGTTTTTGAGCAGATTGTTTATTGTCATTCTTGTTAATAACAGGATATGGTCACTACCCAGTAGTATCTCACTGAAATATTTTTGAACACATATATGTTGTTTAGACTAATTTCTGATAATATCCAGATATAGTCAATTTTACTGTATGCTGAGTTATTTGCCCAAGTAAAGGTGATATTCCTTTCTTTTTTCCAGGAGTTTTGAACATCTATGTAGTTCCAGTCTTCTAGGAAGTTGAAGAGACCTATTTCAGCTTTTCAGTATATTGGGGTTGTTTTGTCTGTAGGTGATGATTGATCCACTATTGGATTGACAACTGCATCGAAATCATCCATAATTATGACTTTGAAGTGGTTTTTTTTCTAATTTAGAATCTTGTTTTGAAGTAGCTGTTGTAGCCATCTACTTTCAGCTTTCACAGATGGCAAATACACATGATAGATATAGAGTTTATTTCTTGTTAATAGGAAGTTGGCTCCTATTATGTGTTTTTCTATTCTTTCGATTGATTTCAGCTTTTTTTCAATGTTTTTTCTAATGAAAAATCCTACTTCAGATTCTCTGGGTTTCTCATTATTACAACTGTGAAAGAATTTGTGCTTTGCTGTAAATTAAAGGCAAAGTCCTATGTTTTTTCTGTAAGTTTGGTTTCACAGATCTCTAGTATGTCTATATTGAAATCTTGTATGAATCTAAATAGTCTTTATTGCTCAAGACTAGTGTTGATGCCTCTAACATTATGTGTTTCAATAGTAATAGTATTGTCTAGTGTGAAGTTGTCAATAGTATAGTTCTTATACAGTATTTGTTCTTTGTCTAATTTATTAATGGTATTTTTTTTAATCATACTAATAAAATCGACAAGTGATGTGGTGTGTATTGTACTAGAAAGAGTTGTATTAGTTATTGTTTCTATGATTACTCCTTTTTTCCAAGATAAGCTTGATTCCTTTTGTGCATTAGACTCTCTCCTGGTATATCTTAATTGGACTGGTGCTTTTTAAAAGTGATTATTTCACCAACTTTCACTTACCCTATTCTGGTTACCTGTTTTCTCCTTGATTATGTTTATCCTATTATTTAATTGCTTGAAATTGTTCAAAATCTGGTATAAGGGATCTTGATCACTTTCACTTTCTGAATAAGGACTTTGCGATCTATTTTGCAAACTTCTTCTTCTGGTATGTTGATTGATTGACTCTCTGTTACTATTGATAGCAAAGTGTCTAGAGGTGTCTGATGTAGTGTATTCTTTTCTATTGTTTCTTTTATACCTATTTCTATTATTGCTTTACTGCCTAATCTATCTCTGATTTTTGAACCTATGATAGCTTGCTAAGTTAAAAGTGATCTCTGTTGATTTATTATATGATTGTGATTTAGGTGTTGATTTATTGTCTATTTATATGTTTCTGGTCCTGAATCTTGTATTTCTATCTTCATTTTTAGGATTTTGTCTTTCTGTTTTGAATATATATTTGATACTCCATGAGAGACGATATCTTTGTAAAAAAATATGTTATTTGCATACTTTGTTTCTTTCTTCTTTTGTTTTAAAGCAAACTACTGTAAATTTATGCTTCTTGAGTGTATAGAGATTTTTGGGTATATAGCATGCCTTAGCTTGTATATTATTTAATGCTCGGGCTCTTAGGCTAGTATAGATTTTATCAGTACCTAGGAGTCTTGCTAAGTTGTTATTTCTTTAATTAATATCTGAATGATTTCATTATTGCTAAGCTCAGACTTGGAGAATATAGCTCTTGACATTTCTGTACTGATTGAAGTTATCTGAATTTTTTCAGAATTTAGGCTAAGATATTTATATCATTTGATATATGCTTTTACCTATGGTTTTGTATTTATCTTATAGATATAAATGTTTTGGACTTCTCTATATCTTTTTAGATTTGCTTTTATGAGGTTCTTAGTGTTTTTCTGATTCACATCTATTAAACATATATGTCAAATAGTACTGTCTTCTTTGGTTTTGGATTCTTGAAAAACTTTTCTATTTAGATTTCTTTTTATCTTTTGTTTCTTGTAAGTGGTCAATAGTGTTATATTTTGGATAATGAAGTTGTCTTCCTTCTGGTTAACTTCTTTAATACATTTTATGACATCTTCTTCCTTTTGTATTCAGAAAACTAACTACTCATTTCTATTGATAAATTCTTTTTGTAACAGGTTTCTTTTTTCTTGTGGAAGTTTAAAAGCATTGCTTAAATATGCCTTGGTTTTGTTTTCTGTTTCTCCTGAAATATTGGCCATCATTGCACCCAATTTATACTCTCTGTTCTTATTAATAAAGTAAGGATTTATTGGTAATACCATATCTCTATTCCTGGTAATATAAGAGCTATGTTCACTAATGCATTGTTTTTTAACCATTTCTTGGAGTTTTTGTGATTCCAGTTCTTTGGTCTCCTGTGTACATATTATTGTTACTTTATTGTCTATTGTTGATTCATTATTTTTTTGTTCAATGATCTCCATTGATTATTGTTCTAATTTATATTGACTTTTAGGATTATTGATAATTTTCATAAGCTTATCTTCTATGTAGAGTTGTAGGAGATCTTCTTTAATTCCTTTGCCTTGTTGCCAAAGATATGTAATATGTTGAGTTGGAATTTATTATTTGTGGAAGGTTATCATATCTACTTTTAGTATTTTAGTTATAATACTATCTAGAATAATAAATGTTTCTAATGAAAAGGCTACTGGTCCATTGGATTCATTATTTCCTTGTTTTAGCAATTGTTGTAAAGCCTATAAAGTAGAGTGTTTATCATGTTTTAATGAAAGATTGATTAATGTGCTTACTATATTCTCTTCTTTTTTACTGACTATTTGTAATATACGTTATACCCTATTTATATTTGCTACTGGATTAGATTTATTAATAGATCATGTAGTTGCTTGTTTATGTTTATCAGTTGTTCTATTTTTAGATCATGGATAAACCTTTCTATAGATTGTTGTTTATATTTTGATTAAGTAATAAGGAAAAATCCTGTTGTATTGTTTTGATATATTTATTTGTTAATATTGAAGATCCTATCCAAATTTTGCAAGTTGTTGTTATGTTTATATAAACTATTGATCAACTTGTTTTGATCACAAATTTTATATGTATATGTGTATTTTGTTTATTGCTTTTACATGTATACTTGTTTTGCTTGTTCACTTTTATGTGTTCATGTTTGTATAACAAGATAGAGAATAGATATGTTGTTTATGTGTGTATATACATTTAGACTGTCTTGTCCTTAAGGAGCTTTGATATTCTTCTGGACCTTTGAGTGTCTAAAGGAACTTGATTTATCAAGTAAACTTAGTTGCTTTCTAGATTCCTTGTAATGTCAAGAAAGGTGTTAACCTGTACTGGTCTGACTGTAAACTGTGTAAAGTTGATATTGGCTCCCTTTTTCTAACTGTGAATTAGTTTGCAAGTCTTTTTTTTTTCTTCTAAAAATTTTAAGAAAAAGAAGTAAAAAAAAATTAGTAAAATAGTGTATACCTTTTTTCTTAATATTTTTAAAAAGCTTGTGTATGTGTATTGCAAGAACTTAGTAGCTTTGTTTGAAAAATATGTTGTTTTTCCTTGTGTGTTTGATCAGGTTTGCTTTTTCCAAAAAATTATCAAAAAAGAAAATTTTTAAGAAAATGGAGGATTAGCAGAAAGAGTTTTTTTTTTAGATTTTTATACTTAATAATTTTTTACAATATTTTTAAATTCATATTAATAAGAAAAATATCTATAATATAATTAACCAAGAAATTGTTTATTATTATTATTATTATTTTATGTAAATATCACTAATTTGTTTTTATAACTCTTTAAATATATTGAAAATATAAGTAAAAATTTTATATTATTATTAAAGCTAAATATATATAAATTTCATATTAAAATATCTATATAAAATATAAAATAATTGTTTATTTTTATTTTATTATATCTTAAATACTTATATTTTAGTAGATCTAATACTTTTTTTTTTTTTTTTTTTTTAAGAATGTGCTTATACCTAACTTTATTTATTTTCAAATTACAAGAGTACATTGTACAAAGCATAAATATGAGAATGTATATTCAAGATTATTAAAGATAATAATAAGCTAAAATTATTTTTAGCTATTTGAGGCTATTTTTCTTTCTTTTATTAAAGAAAAATCAACATCTTTCGAGCATGCTGGTGTCATAAAATGAAAATAAAATAAAATAAAAATGAAAAATTAAACAGTTATATGCAGTATATCAGTCCTGTTACTTGACACATATCTGCCTTGTTCTGGTTTCTCTTGTGTAAAGGTTTAAGGGAAAAACTTCTACTGAATCTTTATAGAGATAAGGCGAAAGTCAGCAATAGAGACTTTATAGTTTTAAGGCTTATGAGAAGGAAGTAACTAGGAAGGCCTAGGTAATATATTGATATTCATATAATCGATTTGAAAATCTTCTAATATATTATCAATTATATCCATTTTTTTTAAACCCTAGGTCAAATGTGTTTTATAAAATATTTGTATACTATACATTTTAAATAATTTACTAAAGCTAAGACTTTACCTAATTCACACATCATTGTTTTGTCTTAATATACCAAAACTCTAAGTGCAACTTTGGAAGTGATTTATTACTTCGTTAATGGTTCAGATGAATACTCTTCCAACCCTTAACACCATTGCCTGCAGATTACTACTGCAGATCACTATCCATTGTTCTGACCAAGCTTAAAACTTAACTACTTCATTCCATAAGTAACATTTTTGAGTAGAATTTCTTTTAGGCTTTCATTTTCTTGAGTTTTTTCCTCTGATAAAGGATCTTTACTTTTGAAGACTAATAGTTTTAAGCTGTGTGTGCCTAAGGGTCAGTTGATTTTTTCTACTCTTGGATCTCCTATAAATATTCCCATTCGATTATCTTCTTATATCTTTTGTTTCAAATCTATTTCCTTATTTAGTTGTACACTCTTCTTTGCATCTTTGACATCTATATTCTTACCTTATTATCAATTCTTTTTTCATGGCATTTCAGATCTGCCATTTTTAGTATTAGGTCTCTCCTTATTAGTCCTGTGCAAAAGCTTAGAGTATCCTGACTGGTTTTTGAGGTCTGTTCTACCAGTTTAGAGATCTATTTATCCAACTTGGCCATTTCTTCTTTGTCATGGATAATCAACCTTGCATGTTTTTCTTCTGCCTCTTTTTTCTTCTCTTGTAAAAGCTCTCTGAAGTCTCTAAGGATTCCATCTTATCCTTTGTTCCATGCTTCCTATAATTGTTTTTTGTACATTGGACACTCAAGTAAATATTTAAAAGTTTCACTTTGCTAACTGCATATAATATATTTCACTTGTTTGTAAAGGTCAAGCCTTCTAGTTGCCAACTTGTTCAGAGTTGATAGCTCATTATTCATTAGTTTCATGAGGAAGCTTTTTCACTGTGATTGTTTAAAGGAAGTGTTCCAGGCATGTTTTTCTTTCATTCTTTCCTATACAAGATTTCAAGTATGATCTTGCTGTTCTATAATTTGATGACTTCATCTTTTTTCCATTCTGTTTTGTTGTGTCCACTAGAAGGCAGTTGTTTTATTGTTTATTTTTTTGACAAACTGTCTTATTGGATCATTCAGTATTTTTTTTGCCATCTAATTTCTGTGATAATCTTGTAAGAGAACAGCTCTTTTCATTCTATTGCTAGAAGTTTCAGAGCTTCTTTGGCTAAGACATCTGCTTTTTCATTGTAAGAATCATTGGAATGTGCCTTAACCTTGATAAGTTGCAGTTTTATGATCTTTTTCTTTACCAATTCTAATATTCGTGCCCACAGGAACCAGTTTTTTTTCTTTAACCATCTTTTGTGAGTTTACTTTGGATTTTCTCTTTCTATTGTTTTCCACTTAGAGATACAGGCCTAACTATCTGTATGGATTTTCATGTCACTATCCACTAGAAATATTGTGATAATTGCTACAAGTTCTACACATATTGAGGAGAACCAACTATCTACTTCTGTCTAAAATCTACTTTCTCTATCCATATTTCCTATCTGGATCTATACTACTCCCATTTTCATTTTTTCTTTTTCATGATTAATGAGTGATCCATCGAAGTAGAAGATTAGTTTTTTAACATTGGATTCCAGGTTGCATTGGAGTATTTATATTAGGTGGTCCTGATATACTTCTTTTATAACATTGTCTCTAATGATGATTTTTTCTCATCTTTTGATATCTACATGATTCACTATATTGGTTGGAGCTAAGGTTGAGGGTTTGGATCTACATTAGTAAGCTTTTCCATTGTTTCTTCTAGTGATGCCTTGGAGCAGAAGATTGTTAGTTTTTGAGCTCTTCTGGTTGACTTTCTTGTATTGAGATATAAAACTTTATATATATCTTTTATATCTTTCTCTAGCATACTGTATATCCTCCTTCTTGTCTTGTACCCTTTGGGTATCTTGAACATCTTGTTAATATCATCATTTGAGTATTATTATTACTACTGCAATTGAAGTGTTCGACGTTGACTTTATGTCATACTTTTGTCTATTGTAGTTTTCTTCAGGTTATGTGATATCCATCTTTTTTTATAATTATCTATAGTTTTTGTCATTTGTCATGGTCTGGATTAATTGCAACATATTCTGGTTCCTACTTTGTCCAATCTTTTTTTCATATACTTATGAGTTGGCCTACTCTATTACTTAGAAGAGTTTTAATTAAAACTTGAAACCATTTAGGAATGGAACCTTTACTGATGTTCTGAAGTAGTTGGAGCATTTGCCAAACCTTAATTTCTTAAGTAGCTTGATCGATTAGCTGGTCTACATATAGCTGTTTATTGTTTCTTAGTAATGGTATAGCTTTTCTATATTTTTCTAATGGAAGGTGTTCCTTAATTAAACTATTTCCCTTGCTCCATTCGAAGATTTCTTGTCATTTTCAACTATGAAAGGTAATTCCTATATTGTTAGCCAACTTCATTACTTGGAGCATGTAGTTTTCTTTATCTAATAGATAGTTTAGAATATTGTATATTAATAGATTAAATAGTTCCCAATTCTTTATCTATGCTTGTTTGAGTCGGATAATTGTTGTGATTCCTATAGAATCAGGATCATTTAGTCTATTACATAATCCTATTATTTGACTTTCTCGTTGGAACATCCAGATGCTTTTCAGGTTGTAAATCTTTGGATGATGTATTACACTATTGGGTATAGATCTATATAGAGTACTCTTGTTTTTAAAGAGCTTTCTATATGTTGCCATTAGAGTGTTATATATTTTCTAGAGTAGTATACTATGCTGCATCCTGAATTCTATCCTTGGAATTAATACCTTGTTTAGAATATACAGGATTTGTTTATCTGTTAATTTCTTGCTTTTAAGAGCTCTAATCACTATATTGATCTCTTTTAGCATCCTCTCTTTGAGTTCAACTACAGTTTTTGATTGTTGGTTCAGATTCCTAGAAATATTGTATGTTCTACCCTGCTGAGCTCCTTTACTACTTTTTTTTCTATACCAGCCTGAACTTCTTC
>CAJVPT010004295.1:0-13704 GCA_910592055.1 Acaulospora colombiana | reverse complement strand
GATTCCATCTTAATTATTCCTAGAACAATTTTTTATTAAGAGTATTCTAGTTATCAGGCCGTCGAATTCAGTATCCTAGATCCCAGTTTTTGATCCTTCGGAGTGGTCCGCGGATTTCTCCTCCCACCAAGGCCTCCCGATAGTCAAGTTTGTGAAACTCGGCACAGTCACATGCATGAGGACCAGGACTGGCTTAGATTAGAAGGGTCCTTTTTCTTGCACACGAGTTTTTTCTATGAAGCTATTCGTGTCCCCGGATGAGTTGTTTTCTTATTTTTGGTCCTGAGAGGCATGCTACTGGTTTGGGAATCTACTTTTCTTGCTACCATTTTCTGATAACGCAGTTGTGTCAATGATGATCCTATCCAATTCAGATCACAACCTAATCACAATCTAGATATAAAGTGGATGCTATATTTAAAAACATCGGTTAGTTTATGGTTATGCCAATGGATGGATTCAATTCCTCGATCTGTTGTGTTTTTGGGTGGAATTGAAACCAGATTTTGTGATTTGACTTACGGAGTGCTAACCACTGCACTATGGACCCATAGATCAGCTATAGTGATTATATAATAACCCTATGTATAAAAATATATAAATGTAACTTCCTTCAATGACTTAATAAAATAACAGATCTTAAGATGAATCTTTTGGATAGATTGTTATAACAGTAAAGTTATAAGTAGTTTTAGGGAAAACTACCTTGAAATTCGTTCAAATATTTTTACACATCTGTCTTGATTTTTGTGTTTTTTGTGAATATGATAGAAGAATAGACTCTTTTATCCACAGGTTACATGAGCTTTTGATCATTAGCGACAAACTTGCTGATTAGCTTACTACAATACTGATATTTGTCCTTGTAGTTGCAGTTCTATAATAGTTATACTAATATAGTTATCACTAATAGTAATATATATTCTGTATGTGATTGGATTATTTTTAGGATTAATGACTCCATTTATGTAGATGTGAAGGCTGTTGATATCTTTGACTTTGAAGTATGTACTGATGAGTTCTTGTTTGATTGAGAAGCTAAAATTAATAATCTGAAAAAGGTCTCGTAATATATATGAAGTTTTGTCAATTTCCAATTTGTCAAGGGTTTGATTGAACTCTATGAAGAAGTATCTAATGCTATCAGGTAATATTTGTATTCTTTGCTTTAAAAAGGGGTTCAATGAATTGTGTGATTTTGTTGTATTCAAAATTGGGATCTTAAAGGTATTGATTTTAGGTATTTCTATGCAGCAAATTTCTTTTTTATTGTCAGTGGTATTGGAGATGTCACAACCTGGATAGATATTTACTGAAGAATTATTAGTTATGATATAGTGCCTGATTTTGATTGTATCAGGTTTTTTGTTGATATTTTTGCCTAGAATTTGCTGGTGTCTGAGTTGCATGATATATCAGAAGTATTTTGTTTGTCCTAGATTGGCTGGTTTAATTTGATGAATAGGTTTAAGGATAGGATAGTGAAAATAGTGTGAAAAGAGGTCATTATCTGTTGTTGAAGGTAATAAAACCATGTCAGCTTTCTTTTTTGATTATTTTATTATGCAATGTTCCAATCTACTACCATTCAAGTGATTTGGTCATGTATGAGTTAATTAGTATTTGATCTAGAAGAGCTGGTGAGTTCTTAGAGCATTTTTATAGTTTTAGTATCAATCTTGATCAATGAAGTCTTCTATGAAGTACAAGTTGTGAGGATTGTTGTTTTCTATAATGGATCTATTGATATTCATGTTGTGTTTCTGGATGTTTTGTAGACAGTCCTATAGAAAATTGATCTTATCTTTTAAGATATGTAAACAGGTATTTAAGATGTCTTTCTTTTGTCATGTGAGTCAATGGAGTTTATAGATACTATTGTGCATAATATTGCTAGTTATGTTTGAGTTGAAGAAGAGTTGTTATATATAATTGGTTATGTTTATATAATTGTCTTGTTAATATTTCTATGATACTGTACTGATTTTTAAGATGAATTATTGTATTGGGTGCTAAATGGATCAAGTTGACCTGTTATTTGAAGCTACGTCTAATTTTTTTGTCTATCTTAGTACATTCTCCTTGTGTGAGAACTAGATTCTATAGAAAATATTCTATAATGGATAAGACTATATGATTTATTATATATCGATACTTTTTATTTATATTTATTTTCTAGCAAGTATATTGCAAAGAGAGGTTGTCTTGAATATGATCAGGTTTCATTGGTACTTCTTGCTAGTTTTGGTTTTATGCCATATGCCTAGGATTCTAATAGTTATTGTTGAATTTGCTGATGTTATTTCAAAGTTGTTGATATAAATATTGTTTTGAAATGCATTGAATATAAGCAATTATAATTTGTGCAGATTGACTATAATATCATTTAGATTGTAGAAGAAGATGCTAATTTTGATAATGTCCAAAAAATCTTTTTTTGTTCTGGATAATAAAGGTAGTATTTTTTATATATATTATGATTTATATATTTATATCTGGAAAGAAAAGGTTGTTTTGAATAGATTTATGGCATTGTAATTGTTATCCTTTTATATTGCTAATAATAGGAATAAGTGGGTTATAATATATGTGCTACAGTAGAAGAGATATTATATCATCTTAGTTAATACCTTCTTTAACTGAGTATGGATCTATATTGCTAAAGTATGTAATAATTGTGTTTTATCAGTTGTGAAAACAGTTTCTAATTAAGTTTATAGTTTGAAGTGGAATCTTAATCTAGTACATTGAGATTACTAGCCTTTCTATATTAACTGTATCATAAACTTTGCTTATTTTTTTGAAAAAACATATAACAAGGCTTATATGTATTTCTTGTATTTTCTAGAACTTGATTTATTATTGTGATAGGTTCTCTAGTACTGTGTCCAGGATGTGCAGCCCAGTTATGTAAGGATGGGATGGGATTATTTGTAAGGACTTTTGTCAATCTATTTATGAAAATCTTTATTAAAAGTTTCTTAATTAATTATAAAAGAGTTATAGGATATATGATATTGATATTATAGTACCATTCTTTTGGTTTAGGAATAAAATATATTGTGACCATTTTCCATTCTTCTGGAACTATTTTTTTGTCAATAAGCATGTTAAAGAAGGTTGTGATAAGTTCCAGGAAGTCCTTACTCATGTGTTTATATACTATGCATAGTATTTGTAAAGGACCCAGAACTGATTTATTGCTATTTTTACTGAGACATATAATCAGTTCAAGGAGTAAAATAGGGAGGTTGACTTCCTTGTACCAATTAGAATTGATGTTTTCTTTGGATTCATATTCCTGCAGTCAGAAAGTTTCTCTATATTTGTGTAGCTGATGCTGTTTGATCCATTCTTTGAAATATAACTGAACTTTATTTTTGATTTTTCGCAGGTCAGTGTTAAGGTGTTTCTTAGTTAATATGTTATTGATTAATCTGTTAATAATAATGCTCTTTCTAGATTGACCTATGATGGATCAAATTATTTGTTTTTTTGTCTTGATCAAAAAAATTGTTTCAAAGTTCTTTCCACTTTTTTATATTGATCATGATTTTTTCCTTGGTTGATTTTTTCAGGACAAGTTTTTTGATCTTTATGAACATATCTATTTTTGCAATGATATCTCAGTATTTTAGTTAGGAAGTTATATGGGTTGTAGATTCTAATAAAGATAGCTTTATGAAGTATGTTACTTCTGCTTGAGCTATATTTGTCTGATTTTTCTCATAGAGGACCAGTGTTTTCTGTACTTATTTAGTTGTAAAAGGAGAATTGGTTTGCTGGTAACTATTTGTTTCTTATAATTCTTTTATTTTTCTTTGAATTTTTGAATGTATTTGTTTGCAGCTTTGAGAATTATATTACAAAGAGTGTTTCATATCTGGTTGATGTCTGGTTTATTTTATAATAGTTCAAATAACAAATAGTCTTTGAAGGAGTTTAAATCATTTATAAATTCTAGTCATTGTTTATCTAATATTGTTTGCCAGATAAATATGTGTTGTTATATAGATAATATAGTTATTTTATAGAAGACTCGAGCTCACAAGTTTCTATATATATAACTTGAATCCTATAGTTTGTGTTAATACTGACAATGTCTATAATATATAAGTCAATAAAGTACCAAGAAGATTTGGAGCTGCATTAAATCATGTCAATGTAGCTGGTTATATAAATTATATTGGATGCTTTAGATCAAATATACTCTTTATTGTAAGGGTTTAGTATCAAAAAGTGTTATATAGGCTGAGTTCCTCGAGCTTTTGAAAGAAGAGGTCAAAGTATACTTGACTTTTTTTTGTTGCTAGAGACTTTGTCTAGTTTCAGCAAAGGGTATAAGTTGAAATCTCTATTTAGTATGATGTGCCAGTTTTTGTAGTTGTATTGTTTTATCCATGAAATAATTTGTTTTTGTGTTTTATTTCTTTTGTTACCTGGTTTGGTGGGTAAGTATATATCTATAATTCTGTAAAACCTCTTGTTTGGAAGGGTTAGGTCATTACATATAAGTTTTTCCAACTTTTTTTTAATATGTATTACTCTGTTAACAATGTTTTTTCTAATAGTGATATAGATACCAGTGCCTATATTGTCATTGCTATACCATCCATCAACTAGTGAATTCTTGTATTTTCTAATGCTTAGCTTCAGTGGCTTTTTCTTTTATTTCTGTTGTGATAATAATATTCTACTTTCCTTTTGTCATATTTTTATCCAAAGTATTCTCTTGACTAGATTGTTTAGTCCTTGACAATTGCATATGGCAATAGTTCAAAAGGATTTGAAGTGTAAATTTTGTGTATCAGTATTTTTGATAGTATGATAGGGCTTATAGCTATTATTTTGTTGTATGTTTTCAGGTTATATATTAAGAATATTATTTGTAGAGAGTGCCTTCATATATTTTTCTTGTATATTGAGATAGGGTACTTTTTTATATATATATCTTGATATATTGTATATGTGAGTAAGCTAATATTATTATGTATACAGTATTGTTCTTTTGTTATATTTACTGTGCTGTGTGAGAAATATAGTTATTGGGAAGAAGTAGTATTGATTGATTGATTGTTGTTTATTATGTTATCCATAATTATTGTTTTGTAGTAGAAGTATAATTGAGTTTTTTGGAAAAATGTTCATAATGGTAGAAACTAGGACATTTATTGTTTAGTCTATGTTGCCAATTGAATTGTGCAGCTACTGTTGTTATTATTAAATATTATTTTTATTTGTTAAGTATGGAGAATCCTGTTTAACATGGATAGCTTTCTAATTATAGTCTTCTTTTATAACTTTTGCATTATTATAGCAGTATTTTTTCAAGTTATCAATTCTTTTGTTGAGGTTGTGAATGGTTTTTTTAATTGATTTGAGCTCAACTTAAATTGCTGTGAGCATGTTTGCTATATCCTGGTTGGAGGTGTGTTGAGGATTCAAATATTATTGTTGCAGGTTCTTGTTTTTGATGGTAGATGCATATTATTCAGGGAGTTGAAAGTTTTTCTGGTTGAAGATTGTACAAGTTTACATATAGAGATTAAGTTTGCTAGTTTGAAGCATTGATATAATTTGTTGAATTTATTAAAACCTATTCTTGGTTAAATTCTTTCCACTGTTCTCTTTTCCTTTATATTGCATTGCATAATTAGATATTATGGGCTATCGCAGATAGTACAAAGTTTAGTTTAGATTGATTTGCATTTAAGAGTTGTTTTTCTGAGAGTGAAGATTTGATTAAGTATTTTTTAGAGAGACTCCTTATTTTCAAAGCTAAGAACTATATATTTCCTAGGTTTGTAGGATAAGAGGCAAAAGATATAACAGGCTTTTGCTCTGTCTCTTGACAAATTAGTTTGAGATCAAAAACATTTGTGTTAGGTAAAAAATTCATTGGCTTGAGGGAATAAGTACCTGATTCTTTATCTGTTCCAAATTCCATTTGGTATTGAAAATTATAACTGAATGTCTTTGATTGATATACTTCATTGGTTCATAAGTTTGAATTTGTCTTATTTGTTTGTGAAGGCAATGATCACAGACTGACATATATTTCTGGTTATCAACTTGATGTTATTGATTTGGCCGAATTTGGCAAAAGTTTATTATATGTCTATAAGCCTTGTGTTTAGGGAGATGGCCCATATCCTGATACTGTATTCCTTATTAGCTTGTGTATGGTTTTTTCCATATGTGATAGGTAAAGGTTATCTGTATTTGATAAGATAAGGTTGCTTGCGTCATCTACTGTTTGCTGATTGACAAAAATGGTAATAATGTAGTCTTTCTCTTTATGCATTCATTTTGGATGAGAAAGAGGCCTTTCAGGGAGTTAACGGCTTTTGTAAGGTAGGATATCTTCTTGTTCATCACAAACTTCCTTGTTCAAAGAATAAACGTTGAGAAACACTTACCGATTATGAAAGGAAATTTATATTGATAGTTTCCACCATAGTTACATCTCCTGGAAAATACTTCCTAAAATTACTAATATTACACATTTCCCTACCTCCGAGCTAATTTTCGTAAGAGAACCATTAAGTTTTTCCTGAGGAACCCGACATTCCTAGGTATTGGTTCATCATAATTCTTGATATTTTCAATTCCTTAATTAACTCCATACTGTGTCTCGAGATGATCGACGGTGAGATTGTTAATAAGACGTCATGAATATTAGATATTTTATTTCTTTCGCAGATATCAACTGAAAAAGCATGTCCAGGACCTAAAAAAATAATAATAATGTGATTTCGACCATATTTTCGCAAATACAAGAATCCAGAGTTAAAAAATAGAGGCTAAACCAAATCTTTCGGTAAATTATAAAATTATGTCCGATCATTTGAACGAATGGACATTTCGATTTGTGTATATGATACGTATTATGAACTGCAGATGAACTGCGAATACAAAACTAGATCATTCGAAGATTACGTATACTGTATGTCCGCGGAATTTTATTATTTATGATTAAGTGAAAAAACAGCAATACTAGAAAAGCATTTGATTAGTTGAAGATTCAAAAGGACCAAAAACCAAACAAACCGACAAACAAATAATATAAATAACATGGAGTGAGAAATCAAGAAGAATATGGAGTGACTAATAATAAAAAAATCTTGTGCATTTTTTGTGTAGAGTTTTTTTTTTTTGGCAGTTTGATTGTGATCCGATGCTGATTAGGATTTTTAAGTAAGTTCAACTTCACAATACATCTCCGGTATTTAATGTTAAAATGCGGTATATAATCAAAAAGAAAATAAAAGTTCGTTTCCCTTACAATAACCATTTGATTCATGGAATAATTTAACATTTTGCTATTTCATACCAATGTTAGGCCTTTTGCAACTCCAATACATCCTTTTAGCTCAAATTACTTTATCATAGTAAATGCCAATGTTAAATGCTCGTTTCTCTTCACTCACCTCAGCTGATTTTTGATAACATTCAGATGCATCAAGTCCTTCCCTTTTAACAATGATTCCCTCATAATAACAATGACAATAACAAACGCTCCTTTTGTTTCACTATCTTGGTTGATTTTTGATGATATTATAATGCCTTAAATTTATCCTTTTTTAACTTCAATTCTTCTATCATGGTAATTCTAAAATAAAGTATCCCCTTCGCCTTGCCAGTATTTGATAATATTCAAATGCTTTATATGTATTCTTTTAATTTCATTTCTATTATAGTACGCCAACATTAAATGCTCTTCATCCATCCATCTATCTCAGTTTATTCATTTGAGAAGTGATATTAAAGCAAAAAAAGTAAAAATACAGTTTATACTGTATATATAAACTTTAACGATCCAATAGGATAAAATTAGGCAATTAAAATTAATAAAAGTAAAATAAAAAATAAAAAAACAACAAAAAAAAGTAAATAGTCTAGTCAAAAAATATTTTTAAATAAATTCAATGCGATATAAAAAGCAAAATTTCAAATAAAAGTCAAATTTTTAAATATCATAAAAATTTATTATGTGAGTATTCTGAATTACAGATTCAAAATGTAAATTTTGTAAGCCTATACAATAAATATCTCAACTCTACGTACTCACTATTAATACTTTAAAGAAAGTTAAGATCAATCGGGAATAAATTAGTGGGTATTTGGTGACCTCTAAAAAGAAAAGGCGAACACACTTCTCAAGTTAATTCATGCATGTTACTCCTGATAAAAAGATCGCTCTTTGGTAAAGACATCCCTCGTAAAATTTCCTTTTCTCACATTTACCTCCTCATTATTTTAAATAACGATATAATCTTGTATTTGGGTTTAAAGAATATGATTTATAATAAAGCAGAAATAAAATGAACAAATATACTTCGAATAGTATATAAATTTGTAACATTGCGGTACGAAATCAAAGATTTTTAATACCCTTTATAATCAACCCCGTAGCAGCCCCTATAGCAGCTCCCAGGGCTGCACCTGCAGGCCCACCAACAGAACCCATAGTAGCCCCCATAACGGTTGAACCTGCTATGGTTAAATTATCTTCTTCCTCCCGTTGCCTTTGTGCTTGCTGCTCTTCCTCCCGTTGCTTTCGTGCTTGCTGCTCTTCCTCCCGTTGCTTTCGTGCTTCACGTTGCTTTCGTGCTTGCTGCTCTTCCTCCCGTTGCTTTCGTGCTTCACATTGCTTTCGTGCTTGCTGCTCTTCCTCCCATTGCATTCGTGCTTCCCATTGCTTTCGTGCTTGCCGCTCTTCCTCCCGTTGCCTTCGTGCTTGCTTTTCTTGCTCTTCTCTTCGTTGTATTTCTTGTTTTAGTAAGTTTTCGAAATTTCTTCGTTCTCTCTCTTCCTTTTCCAATTTCTCTGTTAACCTCTTTTCTTGTGCCTCCATCTCTCGTCGCATTCTATCGGTGGCCTCTCTTCTTGCCCCTTCTCTTAATCTCTCTTCATATTCTTGTTTTGCCTTTCTCGCTTCCTCTTCTTTTTGACGCCGAATCCTCTCTTGTTCTCGCTGGTTTTTTTCAAATTCTTCGGTAGTGTAGATCCCTTGAATACCACTTATTAACCCTTTAATCTCGTTTAACCGCGCTTGATAGGTTAGATCATTTGGAGAGAAATAATTAGGATCTGGTGAGATTCCCCAACGGTTTCCAATACTTTGAATGAATGAAGAAACATGACTGTTCCAAGTCCCTTTCATTTTATCCCTACTTTCAATTTGTGTTTTTGTCGCATGAGAGAATATGGAAATTATATAGTTTGTTGCGTCTTTTCCAAGAAATGTTCTTATCCCGCTCAAAGCATTCTTTTGTTCTTCAGTAAATCTTCTTGCCTCTATGAAATTATATAAAATCAAGTAAACTTTAAACGACAGTAAGCATATTGACAAAAAGCATACTGTATATACCAAAAACAATAAGGATGGCCTTGACCCCGAAAGCACATTTATTGACTGTTTTAGCAATTTCTTGAAGTATTTCATCGGTATTTTTTCTAGTATCAAATATTCCGGGGGTATCGACAATGTCGTAGGTTACTCCATTAATCGATACTCTTTCAGAGCGACATTCTTGCGTGACAGAGTCCTACAATGTATTTTGGTTTTTTAATATTGAATCAGCTCTCCAGTAAACATAAAACATAATCTCTCACCATGTCCGCCGAGGCGTAGAATGGTCCACTATCATGTGGTTTCCCAAGTAACATATTGCCTAGAGTACTTTTTCCTGCGCCTAATATTGCTTCCGTTAATTAATAATTAATTAATAATGAATAAAAATTGACAAAAACTTGCCTGTTTTCCCCACCAAAAGAATAACTTGATTTTTAAAATTCATTTGAGCGCTTTCTATGTGTTCGAATGTTGCAATGTAAGTACTGTAAGTAGAATGCTCGTAGCAATTAAAATTAAAAATTTAGTTTATTAAATCCGATTAACCGTAAGTTACAGCATTTAACTATCTCCAGGGAAATTTTTTCGTTTTTTCTTTTCTTTTTTTTCTGAAGGCAGATGTAGTCTATTTATCGTTGCATAATTTAATTGACGATTATACATTATGGCGATTTAATCGGAAATAATTAGTTGTAACGGAACAACATTGGGATACCATTGTTTCCAGACTAGTAACATTGATTATATTACATCTAACTCGAGGCCTTGCAAAATTTGATTGACTATTATACATTCTTGCGATTTAATCGAAGATAATTAGTTGTAATGGAACAATTTTGGGATACCATTGTTTCCAGACTAATAACAATTATCGATTGGTTATATTACATCTAACTCGAGGCCTTGCAAAATTTGATTGACTATTATACATTCTTGCGATTTAATCGGAGATAATTAGTTATAATGGAACAACTTTGGGATACTATTGTTTCCAGACTAGTAACAATTATTCGATTGGTTATATTACATCTAACTTGAGGCCTTGCAAAATTTAATTGACTATCATACATTCTTGCGATTTAATCGGAGATACAGTAATTAGTTGTAATAGAACAACTTTGGGATACTATTGTTTCCAAACTAGCAACAATTATTCGATTGATCATATTGCATATAACTCGAGGCCTTGCATAATTATTTGCCGGGATATGACTCGCGCTTATACGTATATGTTTTTCGCTGATTTTTTTGAGGTAAGACGTCAAAAATAAAATTTATCTTTATATAACCATACTGTATAATGCATCATTAGAAGGTTTCTTTTTAAATAAATTTTTAGAAAAATAGGTAACACGCAGTACAAAAATAGTATATAATACATCCATTTTAGACAGGAGGTGCAGGAATTATAACTCTTAAAATATACTTTGTTTTGAGTTCTAACTTGAAAGTTGCCTAAGAATGAACATGCATAAGTACCAGTAAGCGGGTCAATAATATGATGACGAGTTGTATATGCATCATGTGAACTATGAAGGAGATTTGACACTCTTTTTCCGAGGACAATGTAGATATAATTTCTTTGTTTATTTCTCGGCTGGAACATTCTCGTGGTAATTGAATTTAAAAAATACGTAACATGATTGTATTGATGATTGGTCCTAATCGGGTAAGTAAATTTATCTGTAATTGAAAATAAGAAATAATGGATCTTAGGCACGGTCACCGTAAATGCGGAAAAATAATCTAGGAATCGACCAATGAAACCGACCGCGATAAAGTTGCAGGGCATCCTGATTCGCTTAAACCTCAAGCAAGGAAAATTGTTGAAACCAATGTGATTCATCTTCATCGATCACGATTCTTTGAGTGAAAAATCTGCAGATATTTTCTTTTCAATAATTTATTTGAATATTCATATATTTTAAATAAATGAAATAGTAATGTTTTTGATTTTACTATAATTTATCTATTTCATTAATAATCAAGAGATAATATTGGTTTTTAATATATTATTTATTTAAAATGAGTTGTAACAGAAGTTATGTATAGTAAAAAGACTTGTTTTCTTCTTTTTTAACTATTTTGATCTTTTTATAATTTTTATTTTTATAACTTTGAAAAACTTTGTTTATTTTAGATTAATCTTAAATTTAAATAATATAATTTCTATAAAAAATAATTAATTAATATAAATACTGTATATTGATATTTAAAATATAAATAAGTTTTTATTAATTGCTTTTATATATAGTAGAGGACAAATATATTTAATTTAATAAAAAATAATCTAATTTAAATCAAACTTAAAGTATAAATACTTAAATGCCTAAAAATTGATTTTGCTTAAGACTATTTTATAACTTTTATTATGATTATTATTATATATTTTTATTTAATTAATTATATTCAAATAAAATAAGGCTGTGCCTGTTCTGCTGATCCCTAGTTTTCTTAAAAAAATTTTTTTTTTAATAATTTTATTGAAAAACAAGAGAAGCCAGCTTTACATATACAAGAAAACACTTTTATATACAAAAACCTTTGCTTTCAAGCAAGCTTCATACTACATAAAACCAATTGGCAACAAATATCAAGAAGATTTAAAGAAAATCTATCTTTTCTGCACAAAGTTTCTTTCTTTATAGAGGAAAGAAAAACACAAGAATACTGATTCATAGTAAGCTTTTTGAGGCCCAACCTCAACTTCACAAGCTCTCAGTCAAACCAGTACAGGGTAACACCTTTCTTGATACCAAGAGAAGTCCTGCAAACAATAACTCAAGCCAATAAATCAGTTTAAGTTCAAGGTTTACAACACCTAGGAGTACATCCAAGTCTCTTTTGCTCAATAGAATAGAATTTCAAAAACAATACAATAACTGATTACATCTAAAAATACATAACATGAAATTTGTCACATCTTTGTTTTCACAACAACAAGCTCACATAACAAATATAAACTTCAAAACAAATGTGTTTTGTTTACAATTCCTCACATCATATCTATTTTTAAATTTAATAAACAAAGTCAATCATCTCCAAATAAAATTTGCGACAGCAAAACAACAACAGCTTATTTTGGTGATACGTAAACTTTAGATTATATAATCTACCAAAATAGTCAATAAGTTTTTCCACATCACATGATCTAAACATGTTAATGAAAAGACATAGGATAATTCAAGTAATGAAAAAGAGGAAAGCACATATTATGGATACACTAATCTGACTATCAAACAAATTTGACCAACATAAAAAACTTTGGACAATATAAGCTATTTTCAATATAGCTACTACTCCATAAACTATACAGGACCCTGTCCCTGAATCAAACAGATACTCAATCCTGAATAGTGTTATTGCCTGAATTTTAAATGTCAATCAGACTACCTTTGTCAAAGTCACAATTCTTAAGCAACATATACTATATCTGTGGACTCAAGAACAAGGGAAAGATGAAGATCTTCTAGCACCATATCTAGAAGATAAATATTTTGATCTAATCAAACAGGAGAAACAATTATAACACATTTTCTATGAAATATCAACAGCCCAATCTATAATAAATAACAATTCTTATAATACAAATCTGGAAAATTATATGGATGTTCAATCAACTATAACAGTAGAAATTCCTAGTAATACTAAAATAGAAATGGATGTAAAAGTAGTAGAAGACCAACTAGAGATAGAGAAGATTACAGAAAAGATTAAAGAAGATAATATCACAGAACAATTTGCCTATGAGATAAGAAATAGATCATCTTCTTTCAGTATTAATCCCTTTCATATTAATGAAAATAATAAATACAAAATGGAAATTATTACATCTAGGCTTCCAGGAGAATCTGAAAATGAGAGGATTAAATACCTTCAAAATACACTAAGCCTGCCAAAAGACTTTCAACCCTTTAAAAAGAACTTTCTTAATAGAAATACTTGAACTATGTTCTATTGCGAGGAAGAAGAATATGCAGTATGATACCTAGAAAAAATCAATAAAAAAGAAGGAAAAAACTTTACTGTCATTCCTTTGGAGGTGGAAAAGTAAATGAACTCTAAGAATGTGATATACAAAAATTTTTCACAAAAAAATGAAGATGACAAGTCTTTATTAGTAGTCACCCTAATTGATATTGTTCGAAATCACTCACGTCAAGAGATTAAAACTATCTTATTAAAATATGGAAATACAACAAATATTCATATTTATAATTACTCAAATTTTCAAAGAAAATAAAAGCCCACATTATACCTTATCAACAGTTCAAGAATTTAGAAGAAGAATAGATGATTCATATTAATAAAGAAACTATTAGAGCTATCTTCACTCAATATAAACC
>CAJVPT010004294.1:0-13704 GCA_910592055.1 Acaulospora colombiana | reverse complement strand
CAAGTGAAGCAAGAAGACTATTCCAATCAGACAGATCCCTTTTGAGAAGAGGTTGTTTTTATTTTTGGATTTTTTTGGTAGACTTTGAATTGATACCTTTCCCAAATCATTCTTTCCCTTTTCTCTTTTAACTTAGCAATTCATTGGTTTTCAGGCAATCAACAGTAACAAACTGTTGGCAATGATCCTGATAGATAGAGATTATTATCAATCTATTAGGGGAATGAAATATTGTCCCCAAAATCTGACTTAGAGTACTTTTGTATGAAGATGAGTTGGTCACTTTGTAAAAGTCTGTAAAATATTGTAAATTCATTTTCAATTTTTCAATAAAGACACACCATTGTAATATGATTGTAGGTTAAAAAAAAAAAAAAAAAAAAAAAAAAAAGTCATGATTAATAAAAATTACAAATTAAGGCTGTGGGTACTCATTGAGAAAAAAATTAATGAGATCAATATACTAACCTCTTCCTAATAATACTACACCTCTTTCAGAAGGACACAATATTGAATAGAGAAGCACTATATAAATGATTATTAAAAGCAAAGGAGATCTGGAAAGTAGAAAATAAAATCATAAAGATTAAAGTGAAACAAGTAAAAGAAAAGTTAATCCAGAAACAAGTGGAACAAAGATACAAGTACTTGTAAGAATAGCCAAAAAAAAATGATTCATAATATATTGGATCGACAACCAAGGGTAATCAATACATAGAGACTAATTGAAAGGATGCAGGAAGATAAGGTAGAAATAATAACAGATCTAGAAACAATCAAAAACAATATTAAAGAACACTTTAAAGAGTGGATCAGACTAAAACAAATGCTGAATATTGAAGAGTTCTCACATTGGCAATAATAGTATAAACTTAAGCAAGACATTAAGGAGTACTAGTTTGATAAAATACTACTGAAAATTAATATATCAGAAATAAGCAATACCATCAAAAAAAAAAAGAGATCCAGCATATCAAATCCATCAGAAATATTTTATGGGCTACTTAAAAATCTGGAAAAAAAAGAACTGAAGTTGCTAAAAGTACTTTTTAACATAATTCTTAACACAGGAAATATTTTACAGGACTGGAGGAAAGGAAATATATATCCAATTCTTAAACCCAAATATTGATTAAGTGACATCAACATAATATGACTATTACTCTTTTAGAGACAACTAGAAAGGTATTTATGAGTATTCTAATAGGTAGGATAGCAGAAGTATGCAATAAATATAGGATACTATATACTAATAACTGGGCAAGACTTTCATAAGGAAGTACTCAAGAACCGATCCACATTCTAAACAATATTATAAAAAAAGTCAGAAAGTTTAAAAA
This sequence comes from Acaulospora colombiana, assembly GCA_910592055.1. Lineage (NCBI taxonomy): Eukaryota > Fungi > Glomeromycota > Glomeromycetes > Diversisporales > Acaulosporaceae > Acaulospora > Acaulospora colombiana. The sequence goes on along the minus strand of CAJVPT010004294.1, from coordinate 12,364 downwards.
GGAGGCCTGGATCTTTAGCCAAGATATCAGCAAAGCATTTGACTTCATCAACAGAAACATAATGTTTCAAGTTCTCAGAAGAATCCACATATTAAAAAAAATAATAATAAATTTTAAATAATATACTAGCTGATAAGAACAACAGGGTAATTATAGTATATGGACTTACTGAAGAATACTTTATATATAATGGAATTGACCAGGGTGATACTATTTTCCCACTGCTATAGAGAATTTTCTATGATCTGCTACTACAAGAAATTGAGGATAAATACATAGGCTATACTATGGAAGCAGAAGTACTCCTAAACCTTATATCATCAAACTGGGAGAAATGGCAAATACATAAGTTAAGAAGGCATAAATTATAGCAACTGCCTACATGGATAATACCATATGATTTTCAAGTAGCCAAACTAGTATGCAAGCTATTATAGACAGAATAGCAGAATTCTTAAAAATCAATGACATGCAAGTTAATGGTGAGAAATTCTCACTGGTTTGCCTTAATATAAGTAAAGAATAATAGGAGAATGGGATCACACTAAATGGAACAAGGGTAATATTACTATAAAACAATGAAGCAACAAGAATTCTAGGAGCATAGATTTTAGAAGATGGAAAAAAACACATTAGAAAAACATTATTAAAGGAAATATAGAGACAACTATCAAAATCCTGGCATGGAAAAAGATCACAGACAAATAAACAAGATATATTATCAATCATGTTCTCTTTCCAGCAATTTAATATCTCTTAAATGACCTGGTTCCATTAAAAGAGGATGTGACAGATTGGGTAGCAAAATAAACAAGGTCAAACATAAAGTAGGACTAGCCACAACAACACCAAACTGCATTATTTATTTCTACTTTAAGTATAAGCTCTTCAACTTGTAGAATAGATAGATTTTCATACATAGAAAAAACTTACTTTGTAGACTAAACAGTTATGATCTGAGAAAAATAACAACACAAATTAGACTATAGCACCTGTAGAATAAATACTGATTCAACACATCAATATTAATAAACAGACTATCCTTCTGGTTCAAAAAAAGAAAAAACCTGACAAATGAGATTCTAAATATGCTAAAATTTTAGGAAATTACCTTTGTCCCAGCCAAACATACATGGTTCAGAAAACTAGCCAAAAAGAAGGAAAGTTATTAAAGAAATGGTCTCGAAGAAAATGGTACAACAAATATAGAAACTCTTTTAGGTGCAGAACAATCCTATTCTTTGGCCAGCTCCTAAATAACAACAAAATAAAATTCCTCTCCTGGCAACAGGTATAGGCCAGACTAGGAAAACAAGTCAAAACCTTCCTCTGATATAGAGAATTGAAAGAGCTGCTGACTGAACCAAAAAATCTATAGAAAAGAGATACAAAAGAATTAATACTTTTCAGGAAGCACAGGGACAACAGCCCAAGTGTTAATAGTTTCCATTTCAATACATTAGTATATCCACATCAACAATAGTCAGCAATTAGATGGCTAGAACTAAAAAGGGCATAACAACAGTAATTACAAAGAAAAAGAAGATTATAAACAATCAGTTCATCTTAGCCAACCACATGATTAGAGATAACAAGTCATTATCATTTTTTAAATATAAAGGTTGTCCTTCAATAATTTGGAACTTAAAAAACAATACAAGGACCAACAGTAATGTGTAATGACACAACTATTCACAAATTTAGTGAATATTAGGGTATTGAAGAGTACCAAGGGCTATGTCTCAGAGCCACAGAAGTCAGACACAAGGCATCTCCCAATCAACAGACTTCAGTCATCCTCCCAGGATATAGAACATGCACTCAGAGAGATCTACAACAGACACCCTCCAATATAGCTCCACCAACTATACATCTTAAATCATATTGATCACAAAAACTCTAATCTGAAGAAGATTAAGGACCTTGCTAAGAACAATATCAAGACTATAGCAAATTACATAAAAAATTGCTCTCCAGAACAACCTACAAATATATATAGATGGCTTTTTTAATAAGTGACACATCAATAGCAGAATAGAGATTGGATGGGTAATCCAGACAAAGTTGAAAACTGAAATCACTACCTTCCAGATAAAAAACTGAGATACACCATTCTTCATCAGAGCTAAATTAATCACAATACTAATAGTGATTAATATAATTGATGTAGAAAAGAAAATAAATATTATCACAGATAGCCAAAATACTATCAACTGAATAAAAAAGATAATCAAGACAGATAGTATTAGGAATAGGATGACACAAAGCTCAAACAGAAGTTTGATTAACACAATTCTGAAGATTATTGCCATATAAAGAATAGAGATCAAATGGACAAAAATCAAAAATCCCTCAGCCAATCAAACAAATAAATTTGCAGACAGACTAGCATTAACCACACTGGTAGACAAATCCAAGGACATTATTAAAATATAAGAGCTTAACTTAACAGGTGACATAACAATACTCAAATGAGACCAATCCTTCATGGACCTCCCCTTCAAACACTAGAAAAGATATTTCTCCAAACTAAATAAACAAGTAAATGGAGAATATTGAGACAAACACAAGAATGGCTCACAAGTCCCAAGTCCAGAAAGATGGATTGGACATAATTTTACAAACACTAATGCCATCCAAGATTATATAACCACAAACAGATTAGAAGAATTGTAAAGACAAATTCTTCTGATAAAAGATATAGATAAACGAATATTCCATATTGACAAACCTGTACACATGAAAATTATACTTATATAAAGATCCAACCTGTATCATTTGCAAGAGGCAAGAAGAAAAGAATCTTCGCCCTCTCATGTGTGAATCAAACAAGATGAAATTTAAGAAAAAGTATATATCCTTCCTTACAGCAGAATGTATAGTCAAAACCAATGGCAACAAACAAAATAAATCAATATATAACAAATGAAAATAAGCTCTCAAACCAGTGACAAGAGTAGAAGAAACAAGAGAATCAAATGAGATAAAATGGACAAATATTATCAGAAGTGTCATCATTCACAAGATGAAGCAAGCTACAGCTAAGATTATAGGTAGTAAGGAAGCAGCAATTATAGCTCTAAAGATAGTAACAGCCCAGTTCTGACAAGAGAAAAAAGAAATATGGAAACTGAGATGCAATCTGGTCATAGAGGAAAAGAAATCACAAGTAATTATCAAGAAAAAAAAAAGAGAATAGACAAGAAACAAGTACCATCAAGTAAATAAAAATGAATAAAAGGAAGAAAGACCACAATATATCAATGGACAATTATATATAGAGGTAATTAACCATGTTACGAGCGAGATCCTGGGAAATAGGTACTTGTTCAACACAATCTTCTCAGTAAATTTCAATGTTAATGGAGTCATGACATGCTAACATTTACCAATATGTGAATTGCAGTGAGTTACAAAGTTTGTTAAGATACTGAGTCAGTAGTTTTTTTCCTATATAAATATATTTTTTTATAATTAAATTTGGGTATAAAAGAAAGTATAAATAATTAAATAAAAACTATATAATATGACTTCACCAGTTTAATAAAAAAAAAAAGTTTTTTTTATTAAATTAATTAATAATAAACTATCAATTCTAAATAAATTGATTATAAAAAAACTAAATCTATATAAGCATAAATAATATATTATATTTAAATAGCAAAAAAAAAATGAGAAAATATTTGTTAGAATATTTATTTTAAAAGGATTAATTGCAAAAAGCTTGAAATAAAAAAACAAAGAAAATATTTAAAAAGTTCAAAAACTTTGCTATAAAAAAATAAATAAAACAAAAAAAATATTAAATTAAGTATAATTAATAAAAAAGAAATAAAAGAGTTAAATAAAAAAAATAGTTAAACTAGTAGAAAAAATTTTAAAAACTGGTAGCTTTTATATGAAATTAATTAAATGGAATTTGATAAAAAAAATAGTCGACCTAAAGTATTATGAAAAGAGAATTAGAAAAGAAGTAAATAAATAAATAATAAAGTTATAAAAGAAATATATAATTAAATTTAAAAGAAGATTTGTATATTAAGATATGTGCAATTATTCTTGAAGGCAATCAAAATACTAAATGTGATTTTTTTTTTTTTATCACAAATGAGCATTAAATACAGGTTTTTATTGGAAATTTAATTCATTAGCTTGACATTAATAGTCTTTATATTGTAAATTAACTATAGCCTATTGCAATTTTCTTTCCATGACAGACTATTAGTCATTGACTGGGTACATCATGCAAAGGTCAAATGGCTAATGCTCATTCGAAAATGATGAAATTATTGATGAAGTAAAAATAGATAAGTTAGTAGAGTTGTTGTGTTGACTTGCTATCTGTATTATTTGTTTGAAAAGAGAGTTTTTGGAGTTATTGTTACTGTTACTAGAGATAGAAGGTATTGCCTTGATGGTTTCTATTTGATTCCATTCAGAGGAGCTGTATTCACTGTGGTCGATCGCTATTTTCATATCTTGTTGAGAATTTTGAGAGATTTATTAGCTAGTTGTGCTTTGTATTTTGGTTTGTTAAGTTGATTAGAGAATTGATTGGAGCTCCTAGTGCTATTTTGAGTAATAAGGCATCATTCTTAAACTGGTGAAGGTAATTAAGGTTACTTGTTGAAGAGCTGTTTGTTGTCTGCTTGTTGATTAAGTCTTTAAAAAAAGTGACAAGTTTTTTTACTTTTTGATTCAAAAGTTCATGATTTTCATTACATGTGAAGACATGGATTTGATCTTCTATAGGATATTTGTATCGAGGACATTTTGTGTTTGGATAGAGTAGTGGATACTATTTGTTAAGTTTGGTTCTCGTGGGTAGAGAATTCAAGAGTAGCTTTGTTCAAAATGTTACTAAAGTTCTAAATTTTGATTTATCAGCAGTCCAGCATTGTTTGTTTGCTAATTTAAGTAGCTTAAGTTCATTAATGGATTCGGGTTTGTGGAGCATGTCTTTGCTGAGAATGGATACAATTAAATTGCTGGAATTATTAATGAATTTGATCCAGTGTATAATGCTAGTGCCTATTTTGTTATTAATACTAGGAGACGAATTGTAACTATTATTGTTGATGGGTAGAAGTGGTGAGATTGGATTATTAACTGGTGATTCGATTGAGTTTTTTTCTTTTGAAAACTCTATTGTAATATTTTTTGTTTTGGCTAGGTTTTGACAATATTTGATAAAGTGGCTGTAAGAAACTCTAATCTGTTTGTTTATATATGAAGGAAGAGAAGACAATAGAGTTGTAGAAAGATAACATTTGATAATTGTGTTTGGGTCAGCAATTTCGATTTAATTTAATAATATGGTCCAGGTTTCATTTGATGAATTAGAAAGGTTGGAGAAAAATGTCTGGGTTGTTGATTTTTCAAGGCAAATAAGTTGTTGTTGCTGAGTTATGGTTATCTTATCAGGAGCACTTGTTATTTTATTCTAATCAGATAAAATAATTATAGAAGGTAGGGGAATGGGTTTTTTTGACATGAGTTGAGCTTTGACTTCTTCTAGGTTGTTTAGTAATTGAAAGGAATTATTGTTTTTTTTATGCCAAAGTGATACAACTTTGGATATAGGTTGAAAAATTATACATGGCTGAGAGAAGCAGCTATATGATATTATATGGTTTGTATAGTGGTCAAGTACATAATGACATCCTTTAATAATTGATATGTTTCTGTTATTTTTTCGTGATTTTATGAATTCTGGTGATTGATTTGCTGTGTTGAAAGCCCAAAAGCTCAAAATAATGGAGTCGAGTTAGATTTCGGGAGCATGTTACCATTAATAGGTGGAAATATATCGGTTAGGTTTGAGAACTATATAGATATTGGTCCTGGATTAATCTTCCCGGCTTTTGTATGAAATTCAGTCTATAAATTTTTAACTGTAGAGTTGAAGCAAAAGAATTGTTTAATCAATCTTATATTCTGTCTGTATAAATAAAGTGCTGTTGGTTTTGAAATGCTAGTATGTAACCCAATTGAAAGATATGAGTCATCAGTCTTGAAAGGACATTCCGGGGGCAAATATTGATATAATATTTATGTGAGAGTGAGGTGGCTTCAGTAATTCATGAGAATTTGAATAAGTGCGGTTTACATATAGGGCATTCCCAGATGGCTGTGCTGGCCTGGATTGAGTGAATCTCTTTTTTAATGAATGGAAAAGTGATTGGACTTGCTAGAATTGTGACCAGAAGCTTGATAAGGGTTTGATTTTTTCGGTCATTTAGTGAGGTAAGGTTCAAACCTGCTTGAGAATAGACCATTTTGTTGGTGATGGTATGCTCAACACCTAGTTTTGTTTTAATTGCTTTGTTTGTTGTCACTTGTAATTTGTTGAGATCACTTTTTTTTAGCAGGGTTATCTGGAGGGCATATTCGAGTTGAGCTGGGATAATCTATTAAGAGACTTGCTTGGTGATAGAGCCATTCTATTGCTTTTGTTGTGATATACATTTAGAAAATTTGTTGATTTTATCTAGCAGGTTTTTCTTTGTAGCCATGTCTGGAGATTTTCCAGATAAGTATATCCCTAAGTATTTGATTGGATGGTTGAAAGGTTTCGGTGTGATATATGTGCCCTCTACCATTAAGCTTTGTTTTCTCTTATTACTTTTCATGGAATGACTAGTAATCAGATCAGTTTTTGTTTTGTTGCATGTTATATGATTCATTTTTAAGAATGATGTGAAAATGTCTATTGCTGATTGTAATGATTCTAAGGAATGAGAAAATATTGCTATATCATCAATATATACAAATATTTTGTCTGACTGTGTTAGATTATTGTGAATTCTGGAGATAACCGGATCATAGAATATTGTCCAAAGTAGTGAAGCTATTGTTTCACCTTGATCTAATCTTTGCAATACTACTATTTGAGGAGCCAGGTTGTAATGTGCAATGAATTGAATTGAACGATTTTTTAGAAGATTTAGAACTAAGTTATTAAAGCTTGTTGGGGTCTTTATTTGGATGAGAGTTAGCTCCAAGCTTTTCAGATTGACAGAATCATACGCTTTCGAAATATGGAATGATGCTAACCAGTAATATTTGTTGAAGTTGTGTGAAGAACTGATTAAGGATCTCAAGATAGCTATAGGTTCCAGAGTACTTTGGTTTTTTGTATCGGCAAAATTAGATAATGAAAGAATATTGTTGTTCAAAATGATGTTTGATAATCTAGTATTTAAGATTTTTGTAAAAATCTTTCTGCTTGTTACTATAAGAGCAATGGGATGTATATCACTTAGGTTGTGGAACCATATGAGCTTCTTGGGTAAAAGTGTAATGATAGAGCTTTTCCAGTGTTTAGAAGGAAGACTATTGGACAAAATATTGTTGAAGAGATTAACAACCATTTTTTGTGTGGATAAACCTATATGCTTCCATAGTTTGTAAGGAATTTTTGTGAGACCAGGGGCTTTATTTCCATGAAATATTGCAATTGTTGATGTAAATTCTTCTAATGTAATTTTCTCCATCAAATTATAATATATATTTTTTTGTATATTTTGTTTTGAGTTGTATTCACGAACCCATGCTTCCTCCATTTCAAAGTTCTTTGGGGTTAAATAATTTTGATAATGATTGATAATTATGTTGTTGAAGATCTCTGGATATCTTGAAGTTCATTTCTATCATAAAGAATTGATAGGTCAAGGGAAGATTTAAGAGCACCCATGGCTATTCTGATGTATTGCTTTAGTTTGAACCAGAATTTTATGAAATTGTCGGTAATGTTTTTTTGAATTTGATCCCTGATATATTTGGCCATCTGGGTTTGTTTTTCCCTTAATAGCAATTTAAATATTTTAAAAAGGGATTTGGGATTGGGTGGGAGTGTGGAGATTTTGTTGTAAAAGCTTTTGGCTAGCTATTGAAGTGATTTTATGTTTCTTCCTGATGCTTTTGATTTTTGCAGGGCTAACTTGATTTGTTTGATGGCTTTATTTATTTCTGGAAAAATTTGTTGAGGTTTTGATGGAGTTTGTTATTTTCTCATAGGAATATTTGAGTTTAATGCTTTTTTATGGCAATTTTAAGGAAATTTCAAGTAGGATGAGGGTCATTGAGAAGTTATAGATCAATATCTTCTTGTAATAATTTTATTTGTTCTTTAGTAGCTTTATTGAATTGATAAGCTATTGTTTAAAAAAAGATACGTTGTGGTTTGTATTCAAACCATTGGAAGCATGCGTTAATTATTTTATGGTCTGTTGATATGGCATTATTTTCTATAACATTGTAGCTTAATATTTTGCTGGCAAGTTAGGTGTGATCCATAGTTGATCAATCCTTGAGATGCTTGTTGTTGTTTGATGAGTGAAGAAGTAATCTTTTGCTGATGCTTTCGCTATATTAATCATATTTTTTATGTATCCATAGATTTTTCTTTTCTGATTATTTGTTGGAGCATTTATGGCAGGAGCATTTAAAGGGTATATATTAAAGTCCCCTTCAATTATGAATTCAATTTCTGGGTGTAATAATAGTATATTATTAAAAAAGAATATAGTTTTCTTTCTAAGGTCCTTATCATGTGATAAGTAAAGAGCTACGATAATAATATCTATTTTGGGCTTGAATTTTAAATGAGCTGCACACCAAAATTCATTTTCGGTATATGTTTTAAAAATATGATATGATAGATTTTTTGGAATGAGTAGGCACACACTATTACTAGGGGAATTGGTGGATATGCTAGATATAATTGTGTAATTGTAAAGTTTTTGAAGTAAATGTTTTTATAGGGTATGTTTTGTTTCGGTGAGAATGTGTATATTTCTAGGATTATGTATTGATAAGATTAGACATTGCAATTTTTCTAATTGATTTAATCCTTGGATATTTAGAACAGAGATTGTAAGAAGGTTTTTTAATGTTTTTGGTAACTTAGATGTTGATTGTATGGAAAGGTTTTTGGAGTTAGATATATGAGTCGGGGATAAGATATCAGAAGAATATTCAAGAGGAGGTAATGAAGTAAGAGTTTGTAAGGAATGACTATTATCAAATATGGATTCTATCATTGATAAAATTTGGGAAGAAGAGTTGCTTCAGGATCAGGCAACTCTGACTCTGCAATAAATTTGTCAGAAAGGATATGGAAGTAGAAAAAATCTTTAAGGATTGTTAGATTTGTGTTGAAATTTTCATTATCTTTAATAGGAAGATCTATTGTGATGTTTTATTTCTTTAGAATTTCAGCAGTTGCTTCAATACTCAGAAGTTCTAGGAGATAAGGAGTAATCCAATCTCTGGGAATTGAACTATGAAATGAAGATTTGATTTTCTTGATATGTTCTTTGAAAATGAATTATTTCGATCAAGCAAGTTTTTAATGATATCCAGTATTTGTTCGATAACTGAAAAGTCAATGGAGATTGGATGACAGTCAAACTGTTTAAATGATGGGTCAATCCATTCTGAATTTAAAGAAAGAGAATAAGAATAATATGGAGAAAGTTGTTGGAGTAATGTGTTAACTTGATCTTGATTTGTGATAGGGAGTGAGATACCAGTGTTCTTACTGTACCAGTGTGGTGATGGAAATAGGAGTTTTTGGATAATATAATCATTTGATAGAAATTGAACTGCATAATTATGTTGTCTAAGATTATTAATTGCATGTCAAATTTGTGTTGGGTCATTTGGAATGGGGAACATGATAGCTAATGTTTCAGGGAGCTGTTAATATAATTCTGGAAGTAGAGATTTTGGTGGAGGAAGGTTGAAGTATGAGTCTGGAAGTTTTGGTGGAACATAATATAATTCCCTGAGTGGCTTAATAAGATCTTTTAGAATTCAGAGTTTGGATCTTTTTCTGATAAGAAAGTCCATTTGTAGTTTTTCTGGAAGGTTGTTTGGGTCTTCAGGTAGATTGGGACGTTGTTTAAAGTAATTGTTGGATAGGAGATCAAAGTTATAAAAACTCCTTAGAGCTTTGGCTGTAGCACCTGTAAGACTGGGACTATTTAGAGACAAAGAATGGGGAAGTTTTATTTTGATTCTTGAAGGTATATTGGAGGGGTTTGTAGGTAGAGTATGAAGTTTATTTTTGATTTGTTTCTTAGTCTGAACCATGATTTCCTTATAATCAATTTTTTCTAAGGTAGGATCGATAAAGAAGTTGAAGCCAAATTCAAGTAACTCAGCTGCCTGCCAGTGATAAAGAAAAGTAAAATTGTTTGACCTGAGGAATGTAGCCAGAATAAATCTATTAATAATAATTTGGATCTTTTTCTTCATGATCCAATTAATATAGTTGATATTGTATTTGTTCATATAGTTGTTATGAAACTCCTTTTTCACAACGTTATATTCCTTCTGATAGTTTTCTTTAATCTCATCTAATTGAGTAAAAGAATGGAAGAATGATCTGTCTCTATATGATAGTTTGATAAAGATTGCTGATAAAGATTTTGGTAGAGGAATTGTTGTGAGATCTCTGATTTTGATATACAATTCTACTAAAGCTTTGGAATCTCTAAGTGTGCTAGTAATTAAGTCAACTGTCTTGGATATTGTTTGATTATGATTAGGAGAGTCTGAGGTTTTAATATCATGTTCATTAATAGAGTTTTCTGTTTCATCTACCCATGACTGAAGATTAGGATTGTGTTGCGACTGATCAATTTCTATACTTGAGTTAATATTGGGTAATAGAAGGAATTGATCTGATTGGTGCTTTCATTTGAGCTATTTTTGGAATTATTGCCTGCTATGGAATCATTATGAGGATAATCAGGCTCAAGGGCACGTTGAATAATGTCAGGAGTGTTGCAGACCTCCTTATTTGGTTGGTCTATATCCATGGAGTGATCTTCTTGCGTGACGGGAGTATTGGGAGGGGATATAGGAATTTCCCTTTTTTTGAGAGAAAAAGTGTTAGAGGATTCATTGGTGGAAATAGAAATTTGATTCCAAGGGCAATGGAGTTTATAATTCATAGTTTCCTTGACAACTTTTCTAACAGCAATTTCTCTGTCATTTTTGGATAGATTAAAATTTGTTTTATATTCCATAAATTGGTTTAAAATAGAAGTTGCAAAGTTTGTAAGGATTTCTGTGATTACTTTTAGGCCAGAAGTGGAGAATTTGAAAGGATGTTTTGCTTCAAAGAGAACTTGAATAATTGCTAGTATTTGATTTGGGTTATTATTGTCAAGTTTGTATATAGAAATTAATCATAAAGATAGGCAATGTTTTAAGAGAGAAACTTGGGTGGAGGTTGTTGGTTTAGTCACATGAACTAAAGAGGTTTTATTTTATTTGAAAATAATAGAGACTTTTGGTATTTTGTTATAATAAGGACTACATCTAGGATGGAGTATTTATCTATAATGTCAAGAGTCCTGGAAGGACTTCCTCCAGGTTCTTTTTATTTGGTTTTTGGTGGAATTTTTGCTAATTTTTTTTTCAAAATTTGTGATCAATGATTTACGGGAAAGAGTTTTATAGCTAGTTAATAATAATATTTAAATTTAATTATTTATTGATAACAATTATATTTATTGAGTAGATTTTAAATATTTGATAGAAATCAATAAGTTTTAATATACAGTATATGTAAATAAAGATATATTATATAAGATTACTTAATAGTATATTATCTATTAAAAAAATCGACCTGTGGATCTATAGCATAGTGGTAGTGTTCCCAGGTTGCAATTACAAGATCCAGAGTTCAATACCACCTGAGGGCCAAGTGAAAAATACCACACACAATGAAACAATTCCATTGGATGACAGGTTAATACTTGTTATTGGGCATAGTCCTGGCTATCTTACCGATACCCAAAATGGAAGGATCCACTATAATACGGTGTCACCTATAGTTGATCTTTACCAGATTAGGCCAGTCTATGGGTGTTGTGAACGATCAGTATCTTATCATTACCATGATAAGGTGGAGAAGAATGGGGCTGATCTCGTGGTCAACCAGGACAGAAACTGGATTGACGAAGACACTCCGCTGATCTTACCGACCGATAAGGAAGTTATCAAGTTAAGAAGACTAAAGTTCTGAAGAGAGTAAACATTGTACCGGTGGGATGCATAAAAGCATGGCCAAACTTGCCTGTGGCATATCATCGGGAGACCTTGGTAGGAGGAGAAATTCGTAGATCACACCGAAGTCCCAAAAACCGGGGACAGGTTAGAGTACACGCAACGGTCTGATAACTAGATTACTCTATAAAATTGTTCTAGGAAAAATTAAGAGAGCATCATATGTTCTTCCCAGGAGGGAAACCAGGTGACTGCATGGGTTAATCTAGTATACTATATGTAGAATAGTCTAATTACTTAGCGTAATAGATAGTACATAGTTTACATTATCCTGTAAATC
>CAJVPT010004293.1:0-13705 GCA_910592055.1 Acaulospora colombiana | reverse complement strand
GCCTAACCTTTTTCCGATAAAATTATCATCTTTTTAATCTCATTTTGCAGTAGTTATTTTGCAATTAGACTTCTTTTTTTTCTTCTTCGTTTGTCATGTTTAGCCTATTATTTTGCCTGACAAGAAAACTTATCATATTTTTATGTTATCTATAACCTAACATTTATTACTAGTTATCATTTATACATTTCCAGTTATACAGTATGTTATAGTGAGTTACCAAAAAGATCTTCGATAAATATCATTGATAAGTATCTATTCTTTTATCTACCTTCGAATTTTTATTGTATCACACTCTAGAGAGTTATTTACACTTTATTGAGTTTATATTGATTCCAAAAAGCAAAATATTGTTTGATATTTACCCGAATGATTCTGAATCTTATCACTTTTTATAATTTTTTTGCATATATATTTGTCGGCCTAAAGAAAGTCAAGTGCAGGTAGGATAAGGGATTTACATTTTTAGAAACTTCAAAAAAAGGCCTGTAATGATTCAGGAAAAACTAAAATGTTACATAGAGCATAAAGTGCTACTGAGGCGATAAACAAGTGAGTCGCTGATGCTCCTATTTGTTTATATTTTGAGAAATGAAAATTAAAATTATGCTAACTCAATTACATGCTTTTGCTATAAATTTTGGATAGAAGTTTGTAATTGAATTAGTGTACGTATAATTTTGATAATCGAAAAATATAAGCAAGTAAAAATATAAGTATAAATCACCGAGATTGTCGGATAGAATAAGTATAAAAAAATACAAACAGTTGAAGAAAATGAAAGAAATTAAACCTAGAGATAAAAGACTAAAGATAGAACCTGGCGAGGATACAAATATAACTAAAGATAATAAAGCAGAATCTGCTACTAAATCAGTGTTATCTACCACTATAGCTGATAGAGCGAAGAGGCGTGCAGAAAAAGATTAACGAAGAAAAGCAAAGTTGTTAAAAAGAAAGAAAGAAAGATAAATGTACGAAAGGGAAAGAAAAGAAAGCGAAAGAAAAAGAAAAGAGAAAAAGCTGCTGCCGCTTCTATTGTTTCTTCTAACCCGGAGGCTGTCGATCCAAAAAGTTAAGAGAAAGAGAAAAAGAAGAAAAAAACTAAGTCCAGAAGAAAGTCGACATTGTAAGTACAAAGACCCTAATTATTTCAAGATTACTATTTATCTCATAGAGAAAGAAACTTTGACTACGTGAGTTTTATTTTATTCGAAAATTACTAAGAGCATGCAGTGATGCTATCTGTAATGAAAAAATTCAAAATCGTGAAGAAAGAGAAATGAGAAAGAAGACTTTTGAACTTACCGAATTCACAGCTAAGATGCTTTTTAAGTTTCATAAGTACGTAGTGAATTGTCGCTCATTTGTTCCAGTATTACCCGAATTAAAATTTCCTAAAGTTAAAGGCTGAAATGACTTGAAGTACTTTTATCGATGTAAAATGGATCTAAAGCAATTACAAAGAGGTTGTATAAAGATACGTTATTATAGATATAAAGGTCATTGAATTGTTTGAGCTGATATTGATCAGAAAAGATAGCCAAGAAGTATAGGTGTTATTATATAAGTAGTCCGAAGTGTCATATTAGGGTAGAATTTTTAGTAAAAGACGTTGTTGGTAAAACTGGGAAGTTTTATTATCAAGGTAAATCTATTGGTGATGCTAATGTTCAGGTGAAACTATGCTTCCTAATAATCTTTACTGAGATGCTGAGCAAGGAAAATACACTGGTATGTACATATTATATTGTTGAGGAACTTTCTTTGCTAATAAAAATAAAGTATATAATACAGAACAATATGTTTGTAAAATGTTAGAAGACGATTTTGGCATTGTGTTTCGAGAGTCAAAAACAAAATCTAATAAAAAAGGAAAAGAATAATATTTTAGTAATAATGTAAGTTCTGGTAGTGTAGTGCCAGTTGGTACTTCAACACCGCCAATGTAGTTGTTTTTTATTATAGATTATCTTATTCGTTTCAATTTTTTAAAATTTTCTTAATTTCTTTAATGAGCGTTTTGATTAGGTTTGTAAAAAAATTACGTACGTAAAGATAAAATTCTTCATATATGCATGACTTACAATCACAGCCGTAAATACAGTTAAATAATAAAATTGCAAATGAAGATAATTTAAAATTGGAGCAAAATATTGAGTTTGACAAATATGTAGAAAGTCAAGCGATTAAAAGATTAGAAAATCAGCTAGAACAATACAAAGAATTAAATAACAAAATGTTTCACAAGGCAAAACAAAGTGATGAAAAGATACTAGGTCTTGAAACTAATGTTATGTTGATGCAAGAAAAGTTGCGTGATAATCAACCAGCTAGAGAGCTTGCAGAAAAAAAGTTCTTGAGTGGTACTTCAGATACAGTGGCGATCAAATGTTTTGCATCACTTGGATAAAAAAAAGAAATTGAGATATTATTTGATCTAATAATAACAAACGAAAAAAAAAAAAAATAATTTGAAAGTATAAAGATATAGATATTAGTAACAATCTTTAAATTATGTGATTTACACTAATTTTAGTTTTTTTTTGTTTATTTGTTTTCAAAACTTGCGATGCAAATCATGTGATCGTTTACATATAAAAGATTGCCGTATAAGTTATCCTAAAAAATTTTTTTGTAAACAAAAAAATTCTGCTAATGAAAGTTACAGATATTTTTTCGCATATTATTTTTTTTTAAGTTCTTACCTTGTTACATAAACATGGTCCGTATTTCTGACGAAAAATGTTCTCGAATTTATATTCTTATCAAAGAAGGCTATCCTACCCGTGTTATTGCGAAAAAAGAAAATATCGCACAATCATCAGTTGTTCGAATAGGCCAGAAAGTTGAAGCAACTAGATCTGTAAAAGACTTACCAAAATCTGGACGTTCACGAATATTTACAACATGAGATGAACGTAGTATTATCCATTTACTTGCATCTGGTGAATGTTCAACTGCTGCAGAGATACAAAAAAAATTAAAAATTTATGAAAATATTATAGTAAGCGTAGACACTATAAAACGTACATTACAAAGAAATGGACTTACTTCTCGAGTTAAGAAAAAAAATCAATTTTAAGCAAAAAATGTCGCAAAATTCGTTACTAATTTGCAAAAAAATATAAAGATTGGAAAATTGAAGACTGGCATCGTGTAATTTGGTCAGATGAGTCTAAATTCAAGATATTTGGATCTGATGGACGTCAATACTGTTGAAAATAGCCAAACGAACCATTTAATGAGCGAAATATAATTCCTACAAAAAAGTTTGGAGGTGGTAGTGTAACAGTATGGGGATGTTTTTCTTTTTTTGGAGTTGGTAATATCATACGAATCTATGGAACAATTAATGGAGATTTATATCGACAAATATTAACTGAAGATCTTTTAAAAACAATCGAGTGGCATGAATTAAACAAAGATGATATTGTTTTTCAACAGGATAATGACTCAAAGCATACTGTTATTGAAACTAAAAAATGGTTTTATCATAATGCTATTGAACAACTTGATTGGCCATCATACTTACCTGATTTAAATCAATTGAGCATTTATGGAATGAAATCAACCAATGTATATGACAATCATCTATAGAAATTAATAATCCAGATAAACTTTGGGAAGCTATTCAAAAAATCTGGATTGAAATGAATATGGAATATATTAACAAGCTTATTGAAAGTATGCCTCAATGTATAATTGATGTTTACAAAGCAAAGGGAGGGTATACGGAATGGTAGTCTATAGTTTTTTTTAAAAAAAATTATGTTATATATTTTTTTTCATTTTTTTTTTATTGAATTTATATTTTAACAAAACGGGCAAAAGAAATGCATCATAAAAAATTAAATTAAATTTTATTTTTTTTAATTCGTGATTTATAACTAAATAAATAAAATTAGTTTTAAATTATTTAAGATTTGATAAATTAAATAAATAAAAATTATAATAAATTATTGTTTACTTACGAAGTTATTCAGTTGCAAAGTTCATGAGTTAAGTGATGCAAAACATTTAATTGCCACTGTATATGATAGTTGCAGTTTGATACATTTGTTAAGTTGACATTATGACATTGTTAATTGTTTCATATTTGGCAAAAGATTTTTGTACCTCAATAAATTTTATGTCCCTATACTCTAATACTTATTTCTTTTTTTAGGATTGCATTTATATATTTCATAATTTCTATATATCAATTGTTTGTATTTTGCAAGATTGTGTTGAATGTCTCAATTATCACTTATTTGTTATTGAAAATAGCAATGATATGTTCCTGATTATTGTTTTTTTGCTACAGATGGTAAAAAGTCCTTCCAGTAAGTTGAGAGCCTTGTTAAGATAAGTTATTTTCTATATTATTGTCCTGTCAGGAAGTTCAAATGCTAGAATACCTATTTTGATCATTTTTTTTCAAATCTTTATTTCTTATCAAAAGAGGGTGAGATCTTAATCTTATCATTTGAATATCTTCTTTTTGCTTACCTTTGTAGTTCTCTTTTTTTTCAGAGGAGTTGATAATTATGTTTTATATCTATCTTTATCTATATTAATATCTGAGTCAAAGACCTAGTTTTTTCATTTAAGTTCATGAAGAATGTGGCTTGATTTTGTCTCTATTATTTGGATTGTTGATAATATTTTCTTTAACTTCTTCATTTCAGTTGAAAGTTTCTGGTGTGTTGTGTATTGCTATATCACTAATAAAAGTAACTATTATGCCATTAACTGTCTATATACTTGTATCAAAGTATTAGAGATTATAAAAGACTTGTTTATTTCAATTTGAATTTTGTTTTCAATATGTAATTTTTTTACATAACTTGTTATAGCACTTCTTGTCAAAGCATTTTATTGTAGTTAGATCTTATTGGGCCATTCTGTTGTAAAATTTTCTTTTGGAGAATATCTCTTCATTCACTTTTTCTTTTCTTTTTAAAATTATCATAAAAAAATTTTTTTAAGAAAAAAAAAATCCATAAAAAAATTTTTTTTAAATAATTATACTATTCTATATATAGTATATAGGATCAATCTATTCAGTCACCTGGTTTTTCTTTTAAAAAGAATATATAATATTTTCTTAATTATTTCGAAACCAATTTTATAAATTAATCTAATAATAAACCATTGCATATATTTTTAGTTTTTGAACTTTAATATGATCTGTAGACTTCTTATCCTATTAGATTTCTCAATTATGTGACTTACTTTATTAATTATATTTTATTAATACAAGTTTTATTTATTATTTTTAGAACTTTAGCCTCTTTATTTAATAGCTTTTTTATTGATTATTAAAATTATTAAAGTATCATTATTAATCTATTTTTGTTCTAATTAATTATAAAATCAATCCTATATTTTCTACTATATTAAAATAATAATAAGATATTGATCATCTATAATATCTATAAACTAGTCTAATTTGGTAGAGATTAACTATAGATAATACTGTATTAGATTCTTTTATTTTAGATATTAATAAGATAATAAAGACCTTATCCAGTAACTAATATTAATTTGTTATACAATAGAATTGTTTTATTGTATATAGTTATAAATTATTGATTTATTCTATTTTCTTTATAAAAATTTGTATTTTTTTTACCTTGATAAATTAGTTTTTTTTCTAGTTTGATGTATTGATAAGCTGCTTAATAAATTTATTAATTTATAACATTTATTGAGTTTAATAAATTTAAAAGTTATAGTATATAAAATTTATAGAGATCAGGTTTATCTAGTTATTTTTATAATTTCTAAAATTAAGTTATTTATTATTTTATCAAATCTAATAAACTAAATTGAATAAGCCAATTAAAATATAATGTATATCTATATATTTTGTTTTTAAAAAGTCAAGAAAACAGTAAAGATATTGAATAATTTATAAAAATTTTTGACCTATGGGTCGATAGTATAGTGGTTAGCACTCCATAGGTCAGATTACAAGATCCAGTTTCAATTCCACCCAAATACAAAACCAATTAAAGAATTGAATATGTCTATTAGTATAATTGTAAACCAACCGATATTGCTAAATATAGTATCCAGTCTATCTCTAGATTGTAATCAGGTTGTGATGTTAATCAGATAGGATTATTACTGACACAACTGAATTGCCAGAAATAGTAGCAAGAAGAGTAAATCCCCAAACCATTATTATGCCACTCAGGATCAAAACAAGAACATAACTTGTCCAGTGACACAAATGGTTTTATATAAAACTCGTGCGTAAAAAAAGGACTATTCTAATTTAAGCCAGTCCTGGTTCTTATGCATGTGGCTGTGCTGACTTTCATAGACTTGACTATTGGGAGGCATTGGTGCAAGAAAAAATCTGCGGATTACTCTGAAGGATCAAAAACTGGGAGCCTAATAACTAGAATACTCTTAAAAAATTGTTCTAGAAATAATTAAGATGGAATTGTACAGGCTTCTATTTTGTGGTTGGGCTGGTAGTGGTAATACATAGCATTAGTTAAATATATATATAGCTATTCATATAGATATGATTTACTATAACATATATATAAAACTATTTATTTGTAATAACATAACAGTTTCGATTAATAAAAATTATAAATAAAACCTGTGGGAATTCAAGTATATCAACCAAGGAAAACAAGAACAAGACCATAACCACACTACATTGTAGAATTTCTCCAAAGTCCACTATCAAAGAACTTAGCAACTTGACAAAAACTGTATAAACAGAAAATCCTTATATGCAACTTAACATCGACAACAACAATTGGGGAGCAATCAACTTCAACAGTTCTTTACTCTCAACAAGCTGGATCTGAACACTCTGATCATGATCCAAGAACAAATAAGAGACTACAGGCTAGCCACGATCTATACAGATAGATCAGTAATAAACCATGGGAACTGGTCACATATGAATTTTGACTGAATAATCAAAGATGAAACAGGAACTAAGCACTCCTTCCAAGGACAATTTAGCTATATGTTTCCTCAACTAGAGCAGAAATAATGGCAATAACAATAGCAATAAGTACCCTCAACAAGAACACAACAGTATACCTATACATTGATAGTCAAACTGCAATAGCAAACCTGACAGAAATTTTGAATCCCATAAGCCTCAAACAAAAGAAGAAACCCAATCAAGCATTAAACAATACTTTCAATTACATTAAAAAGTAATAGAATCTGCACATAACTTTATACAAAGTGAAGGCACCCTCCATGAATTTCCCTTAATGAAGAAGCGAACAAGTTAGCCAGAATCAATTCTACATCACAACATATAAAACCCAACTAGAAGATCATAAATATAAAAAGACAACACCAGGGATCACCTCTCATAGAAACAATATGGAATATAACAACAATAGACATTCCAGAAAAGAACCTAGTAAAGCAAGTCAACAAGGCTATTAGACGAATTAAGTGAAAATTACTCAACAGAACTCAGAATAGCTTCACAAATGAGGATCTCAGAAACACATATTGGAAGTATATATTTGCTACTTTGCACCTATCTAGAATGAACATATATAATACATCAGGCCAAGATCATTATATGTGAAAATTTGGATTCAATTTTTAGTACGAAGAGCTTTTAACCCTGCACAAACTATATAGCCGATTTCCCTCAATCTACAAAGACAACAAATGCTTCAAATATAGGATGATTGAAGATATAACACATTTCTTTATATGTAGCAAAAACATAGAAATAATAAAAAGGAATTTTCACAGGATCTTAATCAAAAATGCCTTATCACAAGTTAAGAAGAAATATAAGAAAACTTTCAAGAATACTATATGCAGATGGATTCTGCTGGACACCCCCAAGAAGCTCAGGCTACTAATAAAAGAGGCAGTTCTAAAAGAAATTCCATGAGTACTTGAAACAATCCTGACAGACAAAAAGATCAAATCCAAGATCATTATAAACACAATAAAGGAATAGAAGGAACTACTATATGACATATAGAAAATAAGATGTGAGGCAGTACAAGATCAGAGAAAAGCACAAGGCACACAGGGATAGAACAAATGAATAAAAACCAGAGAAGGGAAGTATAAGAAGCAAGCAAACCCAGTAGTGATACAAGAATCTTTTTTAGATCTAACTAGAATAGTAAATAGCTATATCAATGGCTACATAAAGTATCAAACAAACATTTTTTTTCTTTTATCTTTTTATATAACAACTAGCATGGCCCTAGCATATTAGTTTCTCTTTCTCAGGGGAAAGGCAACAGGTCATGAGGTAGTAAATAGCTTATTGAGTTTTACTATTACTGAATAAACATCTATATACTATAGTTTTATCACATTCTATATATGTAATTTGGAGAAAATAATAAAATGAGGCTACACTAGTCAAAGAAAAAAATTATATAAATTTTTAATAATGCATAATTATGAGCTTAAAATTATTAAATTTCATAATTAAAACATAATAAGCAATTCAAAATTTTGTGAACCACTGTAATTATAATTTTAATAAATAAATAATGTATATAATATAATATACTTTATTTTATAAGATAAATTTAAACTTGCAACCATGAGATATTAATTTATGCACAAGCTTAGCACAATTACTCATTCTACCAATAAAGTTCTTGTCAGTCTATTTATTTTCATAGTGCTTGTGAAAATGGAAGAACAGGTGAATTTAATTTACACCATCTTCCAAAAAGAATGCAATACCTAAAAATTGATCTTTAAGTGTTAAAATTTTGATCAGATCGAATCAAATCATTATTAAATTTATAATATAGATAGAATATAAGTATGCTTAAATAATAAGTTAAAATAAATATTAAATTAATAAAACAAATTTTTATGATAATTTTTTTTTAAATTTACTATTGCATTATTTTTGGAGTTTTTTTAAAAAAATGATAAATTTTATTTATTTATAAAAAATTAATATATATAATTATACAAATATATTTGATTTCTATTACCATCTTATATAATCACCTTTTGCCTTAATAATATCATTAATTCTTTTAGGCATTGTTTCTATATATTTATTACAAGTTCTTTCAGATTTTTCATTCCAAATCTCTAATAAATTATTCCTGAGAGTTTCTTTGTTATTAATTTTAATCTCTAAATCATTAACTCTTTTTTTAATATTATTCCAGATATTTTCTATTGGATTTAAATCTGGAAATTTTGATAGCCAAGAAATAGTTCTAATTTTGTTATTTTTTAATCATTTTTTAACTATTTTAGCCTTATGTTTAGGATCATTATCATATTGAAATATAATATCTTTAGGAGCTAAATAATAATACCTAATGAATACATCAATTCTTCTTTCAAAATTTGTCTATAAAGCTCTGCATTAAGATTTTCTTCAATTATAAATAAATATCTTATACTATAATAAGTAAAACATCCCCATATATTAATGCTATCTTTACTAAATTTAGTTATAGAAATTATATGTTAGTCCTTTAAAGATTCTATAGATTTTTTCCAGCAATATTTATGTACTTTAGTTTCAAAAGTCAAAATTTAGTTTCATCAGACCAAGCCACCATACTCCAATCTTCTATGGTCCAATTTTTATGTAATTTTGCAAATTCTAATTAGATTTTTTATGTATTTTACTTAAAAAGGGTTCTTGCCCCATATATATACTTTAAATCTATTTTTTTTAATAATTCTTCGAATTGTGTTGACACTAATATTTATTTTTTCATATTTTATTAAGGATCTACATATATCCATGGTAGTTTTACATTTTTTTTTTAGAATTTTTCAAATGACAATACATTCTTCATGTAAAGTAAGTTTAGGTGGATGATCAGGAATAGATTTATTTTCTAATTTGTTTGGTTCAAGATTTTTTTTTTTAGGTCTAGATATACTGTAGTGAAATAATGAATATTGTTATCAATTTTGGCAGCAACTTGATGTAAACTATAACCTTATTCTAATAAGATAATAGCCTTTGCCCTTTTCTCTATAGATAACTGTCTTGAAAACATTTGGTTTATACAAGATTTGAATAAATTTTAGCCTTTTTATATTTTTACAAAAAATTTCAAAAGTTGTGCAACAGTAAATTTTTATTAATTGCATCATAAAAAATTTTTTTATTATTTTAATCACTATTCTAATGTATACACCAAATAGATTAGATTATACACTGTATATACTATAAATTTCATCATGATTTGATCTGATCTGATCAAAATTTTAACACTTAAAGATCGACGATCAGGTGTTGCGTTCTTTTTGGGAGACGGTGTATCCCAAATTACACGTGTGACTGATTCTATTCAATATTATAAAATAATATACGTTATTGAATCTATGTAAATTATCGCGTGGGATAACTGAAGAAAATATAAATACGTATTTGAATACATTTGGCGAAACAAATGATAAGCGATAAGAAGGAAGAAAGCATATTCATAAATTAAAATAATAAAATTAGGATATGAGCTTAAAAAATAACTTCTTTGTTCCGGCAAGCCAGATTTGAACTAGCGACCTAGAGATATCAATTTAAGCATAAATGCCCACTACAGTCTCCCGCTCTACCAACTGAGCTATTGCCGGTCTATTTGTTTCAATAGTGCTTATTAGAATTAGAAAAACAAATAAATGAGGCTTATGTTAGATGGCTTATATGGCTGATTCTATCAAATCCTTTAAGATACAGTACAAGTACACATCGTCACATGCGGGCTTATTATAAATTTGTGTAAAAAACAATAAAATTAAAGTCCGTATATGCTAGAAAAAAATGACTATTTTCCGGCAAGCCAGATTTGAACTAGCGACCTAGAGATGTCAATTCAAGTATAGAAACCCACTACAGTCTCCCGCTCTACCAACTGAGCTATTGCCGGTTTCTTAATTTCAATAGCGCTTATAAAGATAAAAAAATTTCAAACAAATGAATGAATGTGGCTTAAGAAGGCTTACGTGGCTGATTCCATCTAATATTATCACACATTATACACGTTATTGAATATACTATGAACAATTGAAGCCTATTCGTAGATCCAATTAAGTATATGCTTGAAAAAATGACTTTATTGTTTTGAAAGCCAACTTTGAAATAGAGACCTAGAGATAACATTTAGCCCAATGCAGTCTCACGCTCTAATAACTGAGCTATCCTGGTTTCTTTGTTCCAATAGCGCTTATAAAAATAAAGAAGCTTCAAACAAACGGATGAATTTTGCATATATTAGATGGCTTGTATAGCTAATTATATTAAATATTATAACGCGAATGCACACATACATTATTATACACGTTATGCACACTATAAATTCTCTTGGGCATAATGAATTACAGTACGAAAATTATTATATGCTTAATAGTTTAAGTACGAAATAAAATATAATTATAGCAATAAAATGCATTTCAAAAAATATGATAAAATAAAAAAGAAAAAAATAAATTTATTTTTAGTTAAGAAAATAAAATTAAAGTATGTACTTGAAAAAATATAAATATACTGTAAATGTTCTCCGGCAAGCCAGATTTGAACTAGCGACCTAGAGATATCGGTTTAAGCATAGAAGCTCACTACAGTCTCCCGCTCTACCAACTGAGCTATTGCAGGTTTCTTTGTGCCAATAGCGCTTATGAAGATCAAGAAATTTCAAACGGCTTATTTTAGGTGGCTTATATGCGTAATATACTGTATGCATGGCTCTATACATAATAAAATTGTGTAAATTATATTATGCATTATAATAACTAACTGAATGCATTTCGCGAACCATTTTATATGATAAAGAAGACGAAAAGGTTCATTTATTGATGAAATTAAAGTACATGCTAAAAAATGACTTTATTATTCCGGCAAGCCAGATTTTAGCTAGCGATCTAGAGATATCACTCTAACAACTGAGCTATTGACGGTTTATTTGGTTAAATACGTTGTGCCTATGAAATTCAAAAGGATCAAATGTGACTAATGTTAGATTACTTGTATGGCCGATTCTATTAAATATTATAACTCAAATGTGCACATCATTATCATAATAAACGATATTAAAATTACTTAAATATATAAAAACGGCAAATTAGTATATACTTATTTATTGAATTACGAAATAAAAATAACAATAACTATTTAAATATGTCTTAAAAATAATAAGATAAAAGGAAAAAGCCATTTATTAATTAAAATGATGAAATTAAAGAATGTACTTAAAAAATGACTTAATTGTTCCGGCAAGCCAGATTTGAACTGCGACCTAGAGATATCAATTTAAGCATAGAAGCTCACCACAGTCTCCCGCTCTACCAACTGAGCTATTGCCGGTTACTTTTGTTTCAATAACGCTTATATAAATAAAAAAAGTTTCAATCAGGGGAATGTGGCTCATGTTAGATGGCTTGTATAGCCAATTCTATTAAAATTTATAAGGCAAATGCACACAACGTTCTTATATACGTTATACGCGCTATTGAATTCACTAAAACATAATAAAATAGCGTAATTATCATATAATTAATAATTAAAGTATGAAATAGAAGATAACAATAGTTATTTCAACACATTTCAAAAAATATGGTGAGATATAGAAGAAGGAGAAAATATATTTGTTGATTTAATTTATGTACTAATATATTATTATACATGTTATTGAGTCACCCTAAACATAAAAATCGTGTAAATTATCATATGTATAAGGATCAAAGCTCTAAATAGAAAATTTAATTATTTTTTGATTGTATTTATCGAACTATGAGATAAGAGAAAAGAAAGTCTATTTATCTATTTATGGGTTGAAAAATAATAAATATGTGCTTATAAAAAAGATTTTGTTATTCCGGCAAGCCAGATTTGAACTAGCGACCTAGAGATATCAGTTTAAGCACATAAGCTCACTACAGTCTCCCGCTCTACCAACTGAGCTATTGCCGGTTTACTTGTTTCGATTGCACTTGCGAAAATTTAGAAATTTCAACAAACAGGTGAATGTGGCTTATGGTAGGTGGCTTATATGGCTGATTTTATTAAATATTATATAAAATTCATACGTTACTAAACTATATAATTATTATATACACTCTAAACGTAATAAAATCATGTAAATTATCGTATACATGATAATTAAAGCGTAAAATAATACATTTAACGAATAACATAGAGAAGAAGAAAAAGTCCGTTTACTGATTAAAATAATAAAATCAAAGTATATGCTTAAAAAATGACTTTATTGTTCCGGAAAGCCAGATTTGAACTAGCAACTTAGAGATATCAGTTTAATTATAGGAGCCCACTACAGTCCCCCGCTCTACCAACTAAGCTATTGCGGATGTCTTGTCTTAGTAGCATTTATGAAATTTTAGATAAACGAATAAATGTGACTTAAGTTATAACTTATGTACTAATATATTATTACTCATGTTATTGAGTCACTCTAAAATAAAAATCGTGTAAATTACCATATGCCTAAGAATTAAAGCTCTAAATAGAAAATTTAATTATTTTTTGATTGCATTTATCGAACTATGGGGTAAGAGAAAAGAAAGTCTATTTATGGGTTAAATAAAAAATAAAATAAACTATGTGCTTATAAAAAAAGATTTTGTTATTCCGGCAAGCCAGATTTGAACTAGCGACCTAGAGATATCAGTTTAAGCACATAAGCTCACTACAGTCTCCCGCTCTACCAACTGAGCTATTGCCGGTCTACGTATTTGTTTCGATTGCACTTGTGAA
>CAJVPT010004292.1:0-13707 GCA_910592055.1 Acaulospora colombiana | reverse complement strand
TTATAGTTTTGTTAATTTTATTTATTTTTAATAATACTAAAATAAATTTTATCTTTAGAAATCAAGATCCAATTGAAAACATTTGCACCATTCACATCATTTGCCATTACCTCATATTTACAGAAGTTTATCAATGAATCAGAGAACTATGTACTAAAGGAGAACAAGTTATAGGTATCTCAATTATATAATGAATTATTGAAGTATAAATCAGAATTGGTGGGTGTGGCACCTTTTTATAATCAAAATTTTGGGATCTGGAAAGCTGACTATATTAAAAATTTAATTGGATATTTGAAGAAAATTGCAAATATCTATAAGAATCTGGTATTGCAGAATTCAATGTCACTGAAATAATAGGTGTTCTACTGAGTCCAAATCTTTTTTAAGATGATGATACCAAAGATAATGTGGAAGAATCTTCATTTCTGAGTATTTCTAGTTTGGATTTCAATGATCAAATAATTCTTTTAAAGTATGTACCAAATATTTTTCAAGATCTTAGAGTCAAAAAATTTTCAAAAACAATCAATTTGGAGGAATTTAAATTTATAAAAAGGTAAATATTAATATTTTCAACTTTGATGGATATATACTACAAATCGATCCAGAAGATTAATGTCTCTATATATTATTTTAAAGTTTCATAAAGGATGTTATTAAAATTTCTTTATGAATTTGAACAAGCATACAGTTATCTAAAAGAATGGGTTTTCAAATATGTCATATGAGAAAAAGGTACAAAGACGACTTCTCAGGTTTGAACCCTTCTTATGAGTAAAATTTCATTTCAGGATCTCTTGAATGTTGGTGACATGGAATCAAGCAAATTTAGAGATCAATATATCCAAGGTGAAAAAAGAAAGAGAGGAAAATTAAGCAATGATTTGGATTTAAATATTGATATTCCAGGGTTTTCAAAAAGTATTTCTATATAAAAATTATATATATTCATTGTAGCTGATTTTTGTTTAATAGAATTATTAAATACAAGACTCTTTATTAGATCTGTTATATGCTCCTCTAATTGTATGGCCTGTTTAATCAGTTCGAATTTCCAATTCTCTATTTGTATCTCAATTCTGCTGACTCCAATAGATATTTAGTACTTAATTCACTTATTGATACATGGGCTGCCAGTCTGTAGAATTTTCTGGAAGTGTAAGTAGATTCTTTTTCCTAAAACTTTCTTGCCTATTTAGTTGCAGTAATAATCAAGTTTGAGATGTATGTGAAATCATTGATTGTTTGAATATATGAAAATGATAAATAGTACTATTTGTGATAGGATTATAGGTGAGCTGATATGGTGTAAAAAGTACTCCTTTATTTTGCATTTTGACTTTTCCTATAGTAGCTCCTGTTGTTTTGATCAAAACTCCCCAATTGGTTTTCTGTTTGTCCATTTTAGGAGTCACTTTTACCATTTGAAGTTTATGTTCAATCCATTTTAGAGTTCGGTAGGATTGTTTTAGCAATCTTGTTGTTCTATTACCTTTGCTCTAATTTGTGTATACCAACTTGGGATAGGACCTTTATAAGTATTGGCAAAAATCTGAATGTTCTCCATTCCCTTATTGTTAGTATGATCGTATTAATTAGTTGATCCAGAAACATTATTTTGTTAAAGAGAGACAAGATATAATAATCACATCAAATTATTATTAGCTAAAAAAAAATTGGATTTTTTTTAAACATGCTAGCTCATTCCTGCGCCAGTATTGGAGCCTTTATTAATTATTAAGATAGATTCTAGAAATAATTGGGATAAGTAATTATCTATACTGTCTAAGGATTTACAGATCAATGAATAGTACAAAATACATCTATTTACATCTCATCCAACCAGAATAGAGGAACTATGTAATCATCTAGTGTAGGATTTTTTCTTAATTCTTAATAAAGTCAGAGAATCTAATAGTATTTTTAACCTATCAATTTAATAGGGTACTATTTAGTTTTAAACTATATTTATCAAATCTTATCCAACTGAAGTGACACTCCCTAGAACTATAGTTCACTGGATGATTTATTGCTATCCCTGTAAAAGGAGATTAATATATCAAGAACTTGCCTAAGATGCCTAGTATCATTGGTGTCAGGAGTCTTTTATACTGAATCTTTATGACTCCTTTTAGTATGTATATTTTTTATAGGGGCTTGTCTTGTTTTTTTGTTATTGTTTGTCCTTTATAGCAACCCATCTTTGCCTTCTTTGGGGAACCTGTCTTATATTTTTTTAAATATTAAAATGTCTTACTACTTAACTTTGCTACTTAGATAGAGGATTAGTCTTGATTAAGGATGTCATATTACTTAGCCTTGCCTTGTTTTAGAACCTGTTTTTGGTAGTCAACTTGTATACCGAGCTGATTTTCTATCTTGTTATAGATATGATAAGTAATCGATTCCTTGTTATGACCATGCTACATCATCATGGGGTAGATGAGATCTTTGTGCTACCGATGGCTAAATTTCACTTGACCCTTGTGTGATATTGAACTCTGAATCTTATTATTGTGATCTGGAAGTATTATCATTGTGCTATGAATCCACAGGTCTTAAAAAAAAATAAATAAATAAAATTAGATTTATTTAATATTATATTTAAATATTTAGCAAAAATAAAACTCAGCATATGCAAAAGAAAAATAAGTATTTACCCATAATAGAAAGTAAGAAATAGAAGTAAAGGATAAAGGGTTAACAAAAAAAAACTCTTTCCTGAAAAATTCAAAATCGAAAAAATTTCCTTTTTAGGCAAAAAACATAAAAACTTGTTCTTAGCTACAGCCTTCACAAGGTAACTGAGAAGCCTGGCAAGGTAAACAACACCAGAGTACAACATTGACAAGATAAGCAAGAGCAACAGCAGGATCTTGAAAGTGAAAGCAACAACACCGACATCCCAACTCAGACACATTCCCCTCAGAACCAGATCAGCTCTTCCCAAAAAACCAACAGACAAAGGAAAAGGAAAGGAATTGGAGAGCCCAAGGACATAAACAGAAGAAATAGAAACAGAAGAAGCAAACCAAATGGTTGAAAACATAGAAAGTATTATCAGTAGTAGAACGTTATTCCCTCTCACAGTCAAAGTTTCAGAGGATAGAAGCATCACAGAACCCCAAGCGGAAGATAAGCAACTCAGCATCACTAACCAGACAGGCTACAGCTATAGGGACCAAACAGACACCTTGAAGAGACTATTTACATCAAGAGACATTCAAGACAGACAGGCCTTCTCCAAGCCATGAAAGGTATACATCGATCCAGACCAGATACCAGGACAAACCACTGGGGAAAAAACTGAACTAGTGAGATGAAAAATGGGACACCTTCCCTCTCTGAAGTATGTGAGAATAGAACATCCAATTGGAAGACTACAAATCACAGCTATTTTTAGCAATAAAAAGGATGCGCACAAAGCCTGCACAATAGAACTTACAGACTATGAGGGCACCAAATTTAGAATGATTGCTCCACTAGGTTTCCAAGACAGCAACTTCTGCACCATCATGGTATGGGACATTCCACAACACTTTACCAAAACAGACTCGGCAGAGTTCTTTGATAAACAAATCCGTATCGATTACATTATCTTGCAAAGAGCAGGGCCTTTCTAGACAGTGAACATAACATTCTCTAACACATCGGATTATATAGAAATCAGTCAAGACTGGGCTCTCACAAAAGGACTTCACTTATGTAGAATATTCCCCTACTACAGGACACATGAAGTTAGAGAACAAAGGGAATGCTTCAGCATAACACTAACCTCCCTGCCTCCATATACTATGGCAGCAGACTTAGCAGTCACCATCACGAGTACCAAGGCCAAGTCAGCATACATCCCCAGGGACAACAACAATCGAGCCAAGAGATTCGCAGTTCTTACCTTCCAATCCAGGAAAGAGATGCAAGAGGCGAAATCAGTAGCCCCCGTGATTTAAGGAATCCAGACACAGTGGATAAACCGAGAGACAAGTCTATGCCTCATTTGCAGCTCACCAGAATACAAAATGCATACATGTCCCAACAGCACTGAATCCCCTCTTCCAAGGCAATACACCAATAGGTTTAACAATCCAAGAATGCCACCATCACCCAGATACAGAACAAGTCTCAACCACACTAGCCATAGGAATTATAGATGGAAGATTCAAGATACTATGCAAACATTTTGAAATATAGAAAGAACCCTATTAATAATAACCACAATGACAATATCTGACAAGCCCTATCAACAATCCAGAGGGAAATCAAAGAGATGATAAACTCCCTTAAAGACATGAACAAGAGAGTAGATGCCCTAGAACAAAAGTGTACAAATAGATATCCAGAAAGCATAGGTGAACTTATGGAAGAGCTAGAAGAAGTTACTTCCATCAAAAGCGAAGAGCAAGTAGCAGGGACAGGTATCAATATCTAAGACATCAAAAAAACACAGGAGGCATACCAGCAACAGCTTAACAAGATGAGCACAATGATGGAGGAAGCAATCAACCTCTTCAAACTATCCCAACAGACAGTCTCACTAGAGCACAACTCTCCACAATAATATGATAAACATGACTCAACAAAATCCTCAGAGGAGGGAATGTAATAAAACAGACAACACAACTTCAAACTCTCCAACTCTTCACCAACAGTTAACCCAAAGCAATAGCAAATACACAAATAAAATAAATCATAATAAAATAGTAACAGCCAACCATCCCATCTGGACAATAATAACACACAATATTAGAGGCATGGTAGAAGAGAACAAATGTAAACTATGGATGGAATATTACTTAGAGAACAGCTGGAAAATTGTCATTATAATAGAAACTAATGAAGACATAAATCAGATAAACACTGGAAACAACCAGGATATCAATTAATAACTTCAGTGGACCCAAGAAGAAAGATCGGACATGGGGTATGCATAGCGATCCATGAAGACATCGCATGCAGGATATACAAGAAACAAGAGATAGGAGGAAGGGCCATAGTAGTAGACATGGCATTCCTAGGTAAATACAAGATTAGGGTAATAGAAGTGTATCTTCTACCAAGAAATGGTGACAGAAAGGAAAAATCTATAATAGAAAGTACCATAAAAGAATGGATTACACAAGCAGAGAAAGAGGTAACACATGTTGTAATAGAAGGTGACTTCAACACCACACCCAACTCCTCTATCAACAAACGACACACCTCAAGAAAATCAAACAACCACCAACTGGAGTCAGATCTACTGAAATGGTTAATTATCAAGAATTTTGAAGACACCTTCAGAATTCACAACCCAACACAAGTGGCATACACATGGGAAAACAGCAGAAGAGTGGCAAACAGGATTGACCAAATATGATATAACCCACAGAGTACATGGCAATCTAGGGACTTCCACATAACAGATCATTCAGACTCCCTACACAAAAGCGACCACAGGATAATGATGACAAGAATTGAAGTGTGGCAGCTAGAGAAGCAAAGAAAACAAAGCATTCATAGGTGAAATTATAGATACAACTGGCATAAAGCAGATACAAAACAATGGGAGCTCTTTAGAGATAAAATCGAAGCAAGGATACAAGAAAAAAATATGAAAAACCAAGAGAATATAAATAACCTTTGGAACAGCTTCAAGCAACACATCATGGAAGCAACAAACAAACACATTCTTAAATTAAAAAACCAAAAGAGAATCAAGAAACCAGAGAAGTTCCCAACAATATATAGAAAGATTGTAAACATCCAAATACTTTCTGAAATGTTCTAGAGGCACATCGACACTCCCAACACACAAACCGAACAACTGATCCAAAAACAAATAAGCAAACTACAGGAATTTTTTCCAGAGCTAGTGACAGAACTAAAAAAATGGCAAGTGAAGCACCCCCAAAACTATGTAACCCAGTGGAAGAAGATGTGCAAAGAATACATAGTAAAATACAAGACAGCAGCCAAAATAATCTTCAGACACCATAGAAGCAAAGAAATTCAACAATACACAACGAGAAGGCAACAATGGTTGCAAGACAACAAAAAACTAATGATAAATAGCATCCTAAAAGACCGAACAGAACCATAGTAACAGACAAACTCATCACAGAGGAAAATAATCAAATAGAGATTATCACAGATCCAGAGGAGATCAAATGAAAAGTGTCAGAGCACTTCGTAAAATAGACCCAATACAGGAAAACCATACCAATAGAAAACACATTCAGATGGGTACAGCAATATTTACCAGAAAAAGGATTCAAGAAAAATGATACGATAAACTCACTAAACACATCACTACACAAGAATTAAAAGAAGCAATAAAAGACAGGAGCTCCAAATCAGCATCGAGACCAGATAACATTCCCTACATAGCTTACATACACCTTGGACCTAAGACACTAACGTGGCTCACCAACTTATACAACAAGATCCTCACTCAAGGAAGACACCAAGAGAATGGAGCACAGGACATATATACCTCATATCAAGACCCACGGAATGGAACAACAGAATCGAGATAACCAGACTCATCACTCTACTTATAGTGGGAAGAAAGATATTTACAATGATCATTAGTGACCGCCTATCCCAGATCTGTAAAAAGCACAACATTCTCAATGAGTCCAACTGAACAGCCTTACCTGAAAGCAACACCCAGGGCCCTATTCATATAACAAACTTATGCATAGAGCAAGTATGCAGAAAGAAGAGAAAATTATAGATTCTAAGCCAAGACATGGCGAAGGCTTATAACTCAGTCAACATAGAAATGCTGGGCCATACTATGAGATACATCAAGATACCACTAAAAATAATCAACATCATTCAAAATCTACTCAAAGAAAGAGAAAATCAGGTCATAACAACATATGGCCTCAACCCAAACTACAGAGTACTAGATGGAATTGACCATAGAGACACAATCTCCTCTTGCTATGGCACATATTCTATGATCCACTCCTTACAGAAATCAGTAGATCAGGAAGAGGTTACAGATACACAATTAAATCCAGAGTAGACATTAACAGGCCATATGAGGAAAAACACCTAGAAGTAAAGGCTATAGCATACATGGATGATATGACGTGGCTGGCAGACAACCCAGAAGAAATGCAAAGAACATTAGACATCGCAACAGAATTCTTCGACCACAATGACATCGAAATCATCCTCTGAAATCACAATTAATTATCATCAATGGGCAGCCTGAAGACTTTGAGAAAAGCTTCAAGCTCAAAGGAGGAACAATAAAAAGTAGCAAGTCAGGGGTATCAATGAAAATGCTTGAAATATAGCTAGACAATTCAGGAAAAAAGGGATATCAAAGGCATCTTATAGGGAAAAAAGTAAAGAAAACTAGCAAACTAATCAGCTGGAAGGCAACCACAGACAAACAAATGTGATACATAGTAAACCATGTACTCATGCCAAGTATAGAATACTTGCTCAATGACATAGTACTTCCTGAAAGCGAATGCAACTTCTTGATGGATAAAATAGCGAAAAAGTATAAATACAGGTATGACCTTGTCAATACAATCCCCAACACTCTACTATACAATCATATAGAGCACAACCTGAACCACATATGGGACAGACAACTTCAACTACATTCAAGAACATGGCCACAAAGAATGAAAGACAAGGAAATGTTGGGGAAAATCTCCAGGATGGGTCTCCAAAACTTACAGAACATATCCTGATCAACCAATATAGTGATAACACACCTCACCCAACCATTCCTCAAGGCTGGACAAAGCCTGGATTATGACGTCCTCTGGATACTGAGAAAACACAGCTTTCAATTTCAACTAGAGTCAAGGACTGAAATCCTCTCAAAGATAGAAAAGATAGACAACACAATCGAAGAAACAATACCAAGTGCATTATATTATCAGTACAGGCAGACATTAAGAAAACATAACCTGATATTTATAGGGCAAATCATCAACTCAGCGGGAACATGACTACTACACTAAAGAGAACTAGGGCCATAAACAAAATAAAGAAAAGGAACACTCCAAAATGGTACAAGGAAATTACAGAGAACCTTATAGCTACTGCCAGTATACAAGATAGAATAGAAGATGAGACAAGCGACCATCGAATATATAGTCAAGGCAGACCTCTAGTGACAGAAAACTAACACCAACCACACTGGAGAGCAACACTGAAGTAGAATAAGGAAGTCATAGGCCAGAAAAAATGCAACGACAGCCCAACACAATAGTTTATAAATATTACTCAAGGATCGGAGAGCAGTCATCAGTGAAAAGATGCACCAGGTGCCCCTTAAATGAGGAAAGTGATACACTGACTGAAATATGCACATTTGCAGCAAAAAAACAGAACATTATCCAGGTCCCAGTAGAAAGAACAAGCATCTTATCAAAGAAAAACAAGATCAGCTCCACAAGCACCTTATGATATAGGATATCACTAGGCTCCACTAAGAAAGAGCTAGAAGGTCTCACCAAAACCCTCACTCAGATCGAACTTTACCACAGGT
Source organism: Acaulospora colombiana (assembly GCA_910592055.1). NCBI lineage: Eukaryota > Fungi > Glomeromycota > Glomeromycetes > Diversisporales > Acaulosporaceae > Acaulospora > Acaulospora colombiana. The sequence goes on along the minus strand of CAJVPT010004292.1, from coordinate 5,201 downwards.
TATAATAGACAGTAGTAACTCAGAAATAACAAACATCAGTGAAATCTTCAAGCTGGGTAGAGAGGAACTGAAAACCCTGACAACAATTCAATAACGACTAAAGAACAGTTAATACATCATAATATACACAGATAGATCAGTGTCAAACTATGGCAACAGACCATACATGGGGCTAGACTGGATTATCAAGAATGGAAAAAGAACAAAACACACATTCCAAGGACAAATACAACTTCACACCTCATCTACAAGAGCAGAACTGATGGCCATAACTACAGCAATAAGCACTCTAAGCAAAAACACAACAGTCGATCTCTACACTGACAGTCAAGCTGCGATAACTAACCTAACAGAAGCCATAAATATCAATGGACTCAAAACAAGGGAAAAACTAAGTCAGGCAATCACAAATATCTTTATTTACATTGGGGAACAACAAAGGCTAACCATCACAATCCATAAAGGGAAAGCACACACAGGTATCCCACTTAATGAGAAAGCTAATAAACTTGCTAGGATCAATCCCATCTCCTCAGACATGAGACCTAACCGGAAACTCATTAACATAAAACAACCTCACAGAGGAACGGTACCAATATATATAGTCCAGGACACAACACAAATAGATATACCATGCAAGGAACTAGTGAAACAAGTCAACAAAGCCATCAGGCTGACCAAATAGAAATTACTAAACAGAACACAGAACAAGTTTACAGACGAGGACTACAGAAACATCTACTGGGAGTACACATTCAACAGTTTACATCCATCAAAAATGAACAAACACACAACTTCATACAGAGACCACTATATGAGGAAATTCAGCTTCAACCTTTGGTATGAAGAACTTCCAACCAGAACCAAGCTATACAACAGATACCCATTAACTTACAAGGAGGCAAAATGTCACAAATGCAGAGAAATTGAGGACATCACGTACCCATTCCTGTGTAGCAACAACACAGAGACACTAAGGAGAAACTTCTACAGGATCTTTATCAAACATGCATCAACACACATCAGCAAAGAACACAAAAAAAGTTTCAAGGAGATCATATACAGACAAATACAACTGGCCAATCCCAGAACTGTCAAACTCCTCATCCGAGGAGCAGTACTGAAGGAAATACCAGAGACACTTAACTCAATAATGATCAACAATAACAAAGTAATAGAAACAGTTATGAACACGATGCGAGAATGGAAGGAACTGCTGTATGATATATAGATAAACAAGTGCGAGGAAACCCACAACTCGAAAAACTTCCAAGGATCAACCAAACAATACAGACACAAAACAAGCAAGGCACAGAAAACTATAAAACACACAGACCCGATCACAATACAACAATCTCTCTTAAACCTAACCAGAATAGTAAACAGATACATTACCGAATACATAAAATATCAAACTAACATTCTTACTATCTTATCCTTCTATACGACAACTAGCACAGCCTTGGCATGTTAGTTTCTTTCTTTGAAAAGGAAGGGCAACAGGCCGTGAGGTAGCATACAACTTATCGATTTTTGTTATTATTGAATATATATCCCTGTATTGCATACATCCTGTACAAATGTAATTTGGAAAAAATATTAAAACAAGGCCGAGCCAATTAAAAAAAAAAAAAAAAAAAGAAAAAAAAAAAAAGATGAAGAGTTAAAAGAAAAAAAAGAAAAGAAGAAACTATATTTATGGATGCTATAATTACATATTATACATACTTGCTATCTACTCATTATATCAATTATATATTACATCATATCAGTGTATATAATCATTGAAGGTTTCGAGTCATTATAAAATTTTTTAATTAATCATAGTTTATAATCAAATCGACATTTTTATCTAAAAACCTATATGATTATAAAATAAAAAAGTTTTTTTTAAACTTTTTTTTTTTTTTTTAAAAAACACTTAACATGCCTATTTTATTGAATTTGTGCAATACATTTATATTTATTTACAGAGCGATTGTGTAAACTATTTTCAATGTTAAGCAAAACAATAAAACCAATTGGTAGCAGGCTCAATTTTTTAACCCCTTGTGGCTTGTTGTACCTGGTTAGAGGGACTAAAGTGCCTAGGCTTTGTCAGTATATTTAGTGAAGATATCAAGAATGTTTAGGGTGCCTGTAATAATTCCTTTCATTGTTGTTGTATGTAGTATTGTGATGAATATGTCTTTCTGTGCTGTTTGACTTTTAGATTTGTGCTTTTTTTTCTTAAGGGTTTTGGTTATTCCCATGGTTTTCTCCTATATTTGGATACAGAGACATCTATCTGTCCATATATTGAAAGTGATAAATCTGATTCTGCGAATTATATTGCGAGTGGCTTCTGCTATTTGATCAGCTGGGATAAATTGATTAATTGTCTGGATTACTTTTCTATTGATGCCACCTCTAATGAAGATATCCCAGAGGTCATTATTTTCTAAATGATCTTCGATCATCTTTTTGCAGGAGTGTGGGCTCCCTTTTTCAGTCTGAGCAGTGGTTTCGGAGTATATAGTATTTAGTATCATTTCGTTGATGTGGATTCCATGGTGTTTACATCTGAAGGGATGGATATTGTCTTCTGTTTTTGAGCAAGTGAAACATGTGGAAGATTTGTAGATGTCAGGTCTGCAGGTGTGTAGTTTGTCTATGGTTGGAAGTTTCAAGTTTCATAGCTTGATAGCGAATTTTCTATGGCTATGATCTATATTATCTGTGTGGTTACTTGTGATCTTTGTGGGGTAAAAAAGTTGGAGCAACTGTTTCCAGTTAATGTCATCTTTTTGTTGTTGGTTTAGTGTGTGGTTTCGGTTAAGCATAATCCATTTATGTGTGAGTATGGCTTGTCGTATTTTTTTGATTGCTTTACAGATAGTGTCAGTAATCTCGAACTCTTGGTTGTAGCTGAAAGTAATGACATTGGGATCTAAGTTGTTCTGTACTAGTATCCCACTATTGTTGATGTTCTTCAGGCTTTGTTTGGCTAACTTGTCAGCTTGTTTCAGTTCTTCGTTATTATTGTCTTTTTTGTTAATTTTGATCCAATTAACCGAGATTTGGGCTACTCAGATGCAGTTGTGTAGGTTGTGGATAAGACCTGCTTCAGATATATTCTTGATTTGTCCTGATATTGCTTTTTTAACTTCTGATATGAGTTTTGCTGAATCTGTATATAAGAGTACCTTTTGTCTGACTGGTAGAGCTCCGAGAGCGATGGTTGCAGCTATGATCTCTATTCTGAATGCGAAGCACTATCTCATAATTCTGAGGCCACATCTTTTGTTTATTATATTTAATTACTTTTTGGCGATTACTGGAGGCCCAAACCCAGACCTTTTACATGAAACCATGTTCCACTATCATATATAAATAGATATTTGGCATTACCTAAGAGGTTTTAATAAATACTCTGAATAAAATTTTCTTCCTCCTGTATAAGTCACATAGCAAGGAATTGTATATTGTCATGGCTATCCCGGCAAGTTTATCGCTAATCTGTAACACCTCGCATAATCCAGACTTTTCAAGAATATTCACAAATGACACAAAAAAGAGAACACCTCCTATAAAGAAAACTTAGGAAAGGCAGAGGCATGGTGATTGACTTGGCCGAAGTTAAGTGTCTCTTTATTGCATTTTGTTTCTTTGGTATATCACTAACTCTTATCTCTATTCTCAATGAGGACTATTTTTCCTAACATATTCAGACCTCCTTTTTGGCATACATTGGTAAGCTATTTATACTTTTCTATCTAACAATAGTTATTTACTTTATAATCGGCTATACTAACTCTAAGTTTTGCTAAACTTTCTATACTTTCCAGATACACACAGTTTTTTTATCAGTACTCGAGCCTTATCTATAGTTTCTTACCTTGCGACACTCAATTTTTCATGTCAGACTTTTAGGTTTTTGGATTCTAGACCATTACACGTAAATTGCATCACCCACGTGACCCATAACAATATATAGATTAACCATCCTATTCACTTATTTATTTTTCAACCTCCCTTCTTCCTCCCTCTAAAAAAAATTTTAGCACTAGTGATCTTTCACTAGTTCTCACTTTAGAAATGGCGACATGCCTGAGATTAATCAGTATAGTTATATTGGTAGCTTTATAGATTTATAATTATATTTTTAATATATACTATATTAATATTTAAAAACCATATTTAATAAAGTAAAAGCTGAACTAGTGTTTAAAAAAAACTTGGACCTATGGGTCTATAGTGCAGTGGTTAGCACTCTGTAGGTCAGATCACAAGAACTGCGATCAAATCCTTCAGGGGGCAACCTCTGAAAGCAGGTAGTGATCTGCATCCATTAGTGTAACTGTATATAACCGATGTTTCCAAGTATAGCTTGTTTATCACCAGTCGACTAGAGTTCCTGAGTAATACAAGCCAGTCTATACATGGATTGTGATCAAGCTGAATGTCTGAAATCGGGTAAGATTATCCCTTGACACAGCCGCATTACTGAAAAAGGGTAATAAGAAGAGTAGATATTGAACCGGTAGCATGCCTCTGAAGGAAGTTATGAAGGTCAAGACTGGAATGAACAGCTTCTGACATAGCAAGAACTCAAATATGTGGCTGTGTCAGGGTTCACAGACTTGACTATCGGGAGGCCTTGATGGGAGGAGAAATTTGCTGACCACTCTAAAGAACTTGAAAATACCAAAGAAGTTCAGGATAAAGAAAATTCGATGGTCTGATAACCGGACTACTTTTAATAAAACTGATCCGGGAATAATTAAGAAGGAATCACACATCTTTCCTCAAAAAAGGGGTAGGACTTGTATATAGAAGTAAGATATATATAACTACTCATATAGATAGGTTTACTTTAAAATATGTATAAGGCCTTGTTTAAAATATATGTGATCTTAGTGAACATGATTCTCGTGTAAAGGTCTGGGTTTGGGCCCCCAGTAACTGCCATAAAGTAACTAAATATATAATAAAACAAAAAATGTGGCTCAACAACTTCAGTGGATGGCATGGCAAAAAGAGGATATCCTCAGGAAATGCCCAAAGATCCTACCAGCAAAAGCTAACTTAATACAGGATATACTCAACAATATACAGGTCCAAAACATCACAATATAACGACAAACCACAACCAGAAGTATCAATGACAGACTCACTTACATAGAAGATATCATGGCCAGCGAATGGTACAACCTCAATAG
>CAJVPT010004291.1:0-13709 GCA_910592055.1 Acaulospora colombiana | reverse complement strand
TAATACAATTTTTAATAATATTTATATATAATTTAATGTAAACTTATTTTATTATATTTAAAAATATTCAAAAATCTTCAGAGATTATATTAAAAATTTTTAATATAATCTTTGGTAATTTTTGAAAAATTTTTCAATTATCTTCAGAAATTATATTTATAACTTTTACTCTAAGATTTCAAATGATGCCAAAAGTCCTCCAGAGATTTACGCCCAAAGATCTCCAAAGATTTTTGCCTAAAAAATTTCTTAATGTAATACTTTTCTTAAAACAACTTGAAGTATGACTTCAAAAGTCATTTATATTCTTTCCCTATTGTTTACAAACCTCTTCACTCAAAAACTTGACTCCTAGTGACCAAGAAAAGTCGAGCAATACCTTTGATACCAATGGCAAAAAAGTTCTCAAAGAAAGAAGAACTGACTGTGAAGTACCTGAAAATCTATTTAATCTTTAAAGCGAGAAGTATATAGAGGTTTTTGATGACAAAAGAACTTATTTTTCTCCCTTCAGTCACTTGTGGACCTTTTAGAGTTATTACTTTCATGGTTTTCTGAGGAATTTTGTCTACCTCAATTTGACCCTGAATTTTTGGTAGTACAAATCCTCACCAAAGGTGATTGGCTGATATGAAACATGTCAGTTTTTGAAATGTAAACAAGCTCCTATTGGTCATACTCACGTGTTTCTATATATCATTGATAATGGAGAAAAGAAAGTTTTAGAAAAAATATCATCTTCAATTATGTCTGTTCAACCTTCAGAAAACAATTATGATACTGAAAGGTGAGTGATGGGTATAAAAAGAAGATTCAACTCCCATCTTTCATTAAGTTCCTCAGGTGATAAAAAGGCTTTCTTGGACAAAAGCTGAGATTTCCAAGCTTCTATCCCAGTCAGACAAAGTTTTTGAAAAGATTTTTTTATCCCAGTCAGGCAAACTCTTTCATAATATGACGCTGGTCTCAACAGCAATAAGCAAATCCATCATTGAAAGAAGGATAAGTTCCTTAAATATTCTTCTTGAAGTTACTTTCAGGAATGGCTAAGTTCCTCAAATGTCAGAGAATTTCTCAATTAGGTAAACCCCTTTCGAGAGAAAACTGTGAAATGGAGCAAGAACCTTTTGGAGGGCTCTGATTTACATTCCTCCTTTTTTTTTCCAGTGCCAACTTTAGCAATTCATCATTTTTTAGAATAATCTATAATAACAAACTATTGACGATAATCCTGGTTGACTTAGAGGCACCATTGCCAAACTACTAAGAGAGTAAAATATTGTTCCCTAAATCTGACTTAGAGTACCTAGTTTAGACTTAGTTTTGTTTAGTCTAAACTAGCTTAGTGAACTCCTCATATTTTTTAAGTAATATAGTTTTTTAACTAATAATGTATAATGATGAGTTAGTCGCTTTGTGAAAGTCTATAAAATATTTAGGTATTTCTCAATATCTCAATAAAGACATGCCATTGTAGCATGATTGTAGATTAAAAATAAAAAAAAAAAAAAAATGAATTGTATAGTACTACAATATTACTGATTAAAGATATAATATGTGGATTGTTTCAAAATTTGGTCAAAAAAACAGTATCAGTTATAAAAAAATGGAGAGAAGGTAAAGAAGAAGCATATAATATAGATTACTATTATAAACAATTATTGATAGATCAATATACTTTGCAAGCACTTGAAATATCAATAATAAAAAATAATGAAAAAAAAATATCGAAAATCAAGTTATTTTAGAGGATATTGGCTATAATGAGAAGTATATTAATATAGAAACAAATAAATGATCATGGGTTGAATAAATGCATTTATTTAAATTTAATAAAAGGAAAATTTTTAAATTTAAAGTTAAAAAATATTTCTGAAAGGAAATATACTAGTTAAAAAATTTTTTTATTAAAATAAAGCCAGATTAATTTAAACATATTTAATTTAATTTAGTTAAATCAAAGCAATTATAGTTGAATCAGTTTTAAATTATTTTTGCATCAAATCTGAATCAGATTTAGATTCAAATCAGATCAAATCGAATTGAATTGAATCAAATCAAATCGAATTTGAATTTGAATTGAATCAAATCAAATTGTTATGATTTCAAATCAGATCAAATTAGTTTAAAATAAATTAGATTCATATCTGATTCATATTTTAAAAACTGGATCAAATTAAATCTAGTTAAAATCTGATCTGATTCAATTGGTTATAATCACTAACATTAGAGGTGAAATAGTTTTTTCTTGATCAATTACATTTTCTGTAATGATTGTTTCTGTTAAATCTTTTTTATATATTACTCTAAATTCTCTATTATGAAATAGACTTATTATAATTTAGATAAAACTCTCTGGAATTTTGATTCTTTTCATGACCTTAACTAGCATATTTAGACTAATTGTATTATATACCTTTGTATATCTTAAAAAAGAATCTATAACTTCCTTTTGTTTTCTCTTGCTTCCTTACAGATATTGTTAAGGATTTGTATTAGTTTTGTTGTACTTTCTCCTAGTAATTCTACATAGTTGAAACCTCACAGAATATTATTGTTCTTGCAAATATTTTCCAGTCTATTTGTGAGAATCTTAGTGAAGTACTTTCATATAATTTCTGACAATACTATCAGTCTTGTATTGATGAGTTCACACTTCCATGGTTTTGGTTTTGCTATAGGATAGATATAACATTGTTTCTAGCTATATGGAGTAGCTTCTCATTTTAAAAAGCAGTTAAGCATCTTCTTTAGGTAGTCTTTTCTTTCTTGATCCAACCTTTTTAATATTTTATAACTAATTTGCAATTTTTCTAAAGCTTTATTATTCAGAAGCATATAGAGTGTTTTATCTAGTTCTTCTTGGGAAATCGACTTTAAGAGATCTTTATATCATTTTTCTTGAATATAGCTTCTGGAACTATATTCTTTTTCCAGTTTTCTATTAAACTATCAAAGTTAGTATCTTGTATTCTAAATGCTTTTTGATGATATTTTCCTATCTCTTTTTTTATTTCATCCTTTCTAGTTATTATATGGTCATTTTTCTTATTTCTGACTTTGACTCTATTCAAACTATTTTAATTCACTTCCTATCTATCAAAGAGTTTATCATTTTTCTTTGATTATTTTATAAATCATTACATCTTTATTCTAAAACCTTTTAATAACATCTTTTTGTATATCTTGCCTCTATATTCTGATAAGTTAACTTTAGATCTTTTATTATATCACATATTTCTTTTTTAAATAGTATCCATGATATATTTGAAACACTATATTGAATATAATGGTTTTTAATTTGGTGATTGGAATAGTGTACATTATTGTGTTTTATAATTGCTACACTAAGGGCTTGTAGCTTGCTTGATTTTTGTGAGGTTTGTACTTTCTTAAGGAGTGTTTTTAGTTAAAGAGCTCATTTATATTTAATATATTTTGAACCATGCTTATGATGTTTTTCTTGTATAGTAGATATCTTTTTACTTGCAAGCTTGTTATATATTATCTTATGTATTTGTTCTTTGAATATCTTCCATATTATATTCACTTGAGTTTCTCTTCTACTTTTTTTTTACTCTTCTTCTAACAAAGGATCTAACATTATTCTAAACTTATGATTCATACTTTTTCTGAATGCCTGCCATTGTTCTACTATTGATTCTTTAATATCTATTCTCCTTTAATTCTTTATAGTTAATTTGTTGATAATATCTTTTGTGAACAGATTGTTATTGTATAATATTATCAGTAGTATTGTATAATCACTATCTATGATTTATTCTATACTTTGATTGTCAAATTGTAGTAATAAAAATTTTGTGAGGTTTTGTGATAACTATATATAATCTATCTAGCTACTACTAGTAGTATTCTATTTTGTTGAAGTTTTGTTCTTTTCTTTTCATACTACTTGCGTATCTATAAAAGCCCATTTATCTAAAGAGTTAAATAATTGGATCTCTGAATATCAATATAGTTAAATATTGTTCTAAAAATTGATGCTTTATCTTATGCAGGGTTGTACAGTATGCAGTGTTGAAGTCTCTCATAATTATTATATAAAAGTTCTGTCTATGCTTTTCTTTGATGAAGTTTTTTACTTTCTCTTATACTTTTTTACTTCATTTTTTATCTAAGCAGATATAAATCTGAATAATGCAGATCTTATTTTTTTTCATAAGCATATTGACTGCTATCATGTATCCTTCTTCCTTTTCTACTGATACTATTTTTTTTTCAAATTCTTTCTTATCAATATACTAATTCCTGCTCTATAGGGGATATCTTTAATAATACTATGAAAATGCTTGTATATCATTTGATTTTAAAAGACATATTTTGTCTTTACTTTGATTAGCTTTGTTTCACATAAACCCATAATTTCAATGCCTTGTTTCAATATTTCTTCTATAAGATTATATTGGTTTATTTTATTAGTAATATCTCTAACATTTTACCTTCCTATTATTATTACTTTTTTTTTAATCTCTGCATCTTCTTGTTTCTCTTTTAGTTATATTTTACTATTTTTTCTTTTTATGAATTTAGTTTTTTCTATTTGGAGGAAGGTTTCAAGGTCTTGATTATACTATTGATCCCCAGTACTATTTTGTTACTTCCTCATATTTTGTCTTTGTTCTTTGTTTGGATATTGAAAATAGTGGGCAGGTATTTTCTATCTTTCTGTGATTGAACTAGTGCTCCTTTTAGGAGCAATTGATTCTCCATCTAAGTGAATTTTTTTCAAGTTTATCTATTCTTTTTCAATTAATTTGCATAATTAAGATACTTCAGATTCCTGGTTTGGATTAGATCTGAAGCTTATAATCTTATGTCTTATTGTTTGTTTCTCTTGTTACCTATAATTAATATTACTATTTTTTTTTTCTCCTTGATTTTGTGTCTCTCTATATAGAGTATGACTTTTTCTTCTTTTTAAAGGTTCCCTATTGCTACCTATAGTTGGTAAATCTAATCTTGATGTATATCTGTTAGTTTTTATATAGGGATTCCTATTATTCTAGGTATCTATTGTTACTATACTTTAATATTCTGTTTCATTATAGTTGTCTGTTTTCTTTCTATAACTATTATATCTTTGATTTTCTTCTTTTTCAGTAGAATCATTTGAATTGTCTAAGTCATACAAGTTGTTTAAGTTGATAAATATTCTATGTTGATACTGATAGTAGTTTTTTGCATCCTATATTAAGCTTTAGTTTTCAATCTTGTTTTATTGTTAAAGTATTTCTTTCAAATCTTTTTTATTTGCAAAGTAAATTATTACATAAATTTTCTGATATTAGAGCAATCTTATTTTTTTGATATATAGATGGTTTTCACTTTTATTTGACTGAGAGATTTGAATATCTATTTTATAGAACTTTTATTAACCCAATATAGTCTTAAATAGTGATAGTTTCTTTCTTTAAATATCTGAATTACTTCTTAATCATTCAATTCTTCATAAGCTATTACTAATGTTACTTAATTATATTTAATTTTAAATATTCAGTATTGTTCCAGTATAGCATGCTCGCGATATATAAAGATATGAATTTTGAATCTTTTTTTTGATAAAAAGTCATGCTATATTTATAAATATTGACTATTGCCCATATTCTTTTATTGTCTTCCTAATTGATTGTTTATTACATTTGTGTCTATATCCACCAATGTAATATATTTGGATCTATTTTTTATTGAAGAAAAGTTTTTTGGTTAAAAATCTTTTATTCAAAGCATATCTTTGAAAGGCTAGACATGCGCTCTTATCTTAATCCATTCTTTTGATAGAGAAGTTTTTTTTTTCTTTTTTATTAATTGATTCTAAACATCATGCTATATCCTCCTCTTCATTAATACCAAAAGTGATCCAATAATTGCCATTGGTGGATTTAGTCTTAAAGGAATTTATTCTCTTGGGTATACTTAAAGTTCTCTTGAGATATTTGATTTCTTCTTCTTTGTTATCTCCTGATAGTGTAGCTTAAAGCACTCCCAATTTAATTATATCTATTTCTTTAATAAAATAGAGATTGACTATAGAGTTTTGTATTCTATTTCATGTATTATAAGAGACATTTTCTGTAATACAGGTTCTTTGAGGTATCTCTTTAATTATTTCTGCTTCTACCTATTCTGTTATGATTTTATCTTCTATTTTAACTTTTTTAATCATGTTAATTTCTTTAGTTTCCATAGAAGTTGGTTAAATGTCCATTGAAAAATTTTCTATTTTATGATTTTTTTTGTACTATAACTCGAGGTGTGATTTTTTGTCTTGTTGTTAATATGTTATATACATTTTCTTCAAGTATAGGAGCTTCTAGATCTTGTCTCTTACCTTGTCCTTTTTTCTACAAAATGATAATATATTTTCTCAACTTATGGTAGCTTATAAAAGTTTTGCACCATCAAAAATTTAAACATCAAATCTGATTAACCAATAATAATTAATATTTAAAAATAACCAATCAAAATTAAAATTGGTAATCTATAAAATACATATTTTTTTTTTGTTTTTAATTATGTTCTTGATTTTTAAAAATCAAATCTATTAGAAACAAGATTACCAGGTCATTTTAGAAATATAAAATTAGTAAGGTAACATAAACCAGATTTAGATTTTGTTACAAAAATAGAAATCAGATTATAATATTCTATATTATAAAAGAATTAGAAGCTAAAATATCCATTTATAAAGATAAAGATAGATAAAAAAAATGAATATATACATATATACTATATATAAATAAAATATTTTATTATATATACAAAATAATTATTAAAAAGATCATAGAAGCTATTAAAGAAATTCAGAAAACCGTGATATCTAATATACCTCATATTCAAAAATGTGCCATGACAAGTTTAATGGAGATATAAGTAAACACAATAAAAAATATCATAGAAATTTAAAAATCATCAACTGATATATTATTAATAATAATTATAAATCTATCAACTAAATCTTTCTATCTAATATTAATCATGAATATTTGGGTCCAAAATTGTCTATCAATTTTATTTAAATATGAAAATTATTATTATCAATGTTGAAAAATAAAAATCATTTGACAAAAAATTGTGCATTAAAACAATAAAAGCCTCTATAAATATTAAAAGTATAATCATTAATTTTTTATTTATAATGTTTAATAATAATAATAATAATAATAATAATTTTCATTAAAAAATATAAAATAATCTCAAAGAATTGATAGAAAAATCAAAAAAAAAAAATCAAATTATTTTTTTTGGCAGGAAGACAAGTTATTTTTTTTTTTGATAGGACCAATATATATATATATTTTTGAAAGAATCAAAAATTATTATTATTATTATTTTTTTTTGGTGGGAGAGTCAAAAATTATTATCTTTTTTTTTTTATGGGAGGGTCAAAAATTATTATTATTATTTTTTTTTTTTGATCAGAGAATCAAAAAATTATTATCATTTTTTTTTTTTGATAGGAGTATCAAAAATTATTATCAATTAATTCTATAATAAATATATTAAAAATATGTATGTACTTGAATGAGAAAGTTTGCAGCAATCTAACAGCTATATATAAAAAGGTTTCAAAAATAAAACCCTAATTTGTAGAATAATGTCAAATAATTGTATACACAACAAACAAATCTATAGGTTCAAAAGTATATAGGAAATTCAACTCAAAAGTTATATAACAATACTGTTCTGTCAACTAAATAATAGTGAAGCTCCAGGAATTGCAACAGTTATCTAACTTAAACAAAGTCAACTCAAATACTGGGAGTCAAAAATATACTTGATGATCTAGTAGAAGTCAAGACAATTGAGAAAAGTAACCTTATTACTGCAACTCTGACCATGAAAAAGAAGCTACAAATTACATATAATAGTTGAAGATAGAAAAAGATCTTTGATACTCAAGAAGGCATCATATCTATCAAGACAATCATAAATGATGAGAAAGAATATATGAAAGCTATCCCTTCTCTAAAAAAAACAAAATAATGTTTTTGAATCAACTAATTAATATGACCACACTAATAATAAGATAATGAAGAGCAATTCAGATTTTTTCTGATACTTGTAAAGGTTCTATTCCAAGCTGGTATATACAAACTAGAGCAAAGATAACAGAACAACAAGATCTACAAAACAATTCCACTGAATTCTAAAATGGATTAAACATGATCTTCAAATAGTAAAAGTGGTTTCTAAAATGGACAAACAAAAAATCAATTGGGGAGTTTTGATTGAAACAACAGGAACTACTATAGGAAAAGTTAAAATGCAAAATAGAGGAATACTTTTCACACTATATTAGCTCACCTATAATCCTATCACAAATAATACTATCTGTCATTCTCATACATTCAAACAATCAACAATTTTACACACATTCCAAACCTGGTTATTACCACAACTAAATAGATAAGAAGGTTTTAGGAAAAAGAATCTACTTATACTTCCAGGAAACCCTACAGATTGGCAGTCCATAGTGTCAACAAATGAATTAAGTACTACATATTCGTTGAGGCCAGAAGAGATTGAGATACAAATAGAGAATTGAAAAATCGAACTGATTAAACAGGCAATACAATCAGAGGAGCATATGACAAATCTAATAAAAAATATTAGACACAATTATAAAAGCAATACAAAGTAATTTACTTTCTTTACTAACAGATCTTATAAGCAATATACAAAAAGTGAGAATGAACTTGAAATGGATCTTGTATGGATTCAAATTGAAAACAATAAAATAATCAATCAATTCTTAGCAGGGGCAACATTATGACTATCAGCTATAAGAGCAAAAATTCTAGTCATACTTACTACAATCTTTATAATACCTAAAAATGGAAAAGCAACTATATATAGATTACTGTATAGTACAGCTATCAAGATATAGAGGACAATCCAGTTGCAAAAGTTTATTTCTATAAGGAAATGGATTAAAATAACCAACTTGTCACTATGAAACTGAATCAAGGATCTAGTACAGAAGAAAAACCTTTGCCTTATACTTGAAAAAATCAAGGCCTATCAAAACAATAAGTTCAACAATATAACAGATAGGTTAACAAAGCAGACCAAAAGAGAAAATCCTTTAACTTGACAATAAACACCTGATCTGGATCAAGTTCTTACAATAGTAACCTGAAAAGAATATACTATTGATATTAGTATTAGAGATTTTCTTAAAAAATGAAATACTAAGAAAATAGAACTAACTTGGATGGTGTAAAAATATATCCAGGACTGATGGATACACCCTAGTAAAGAAATTGACTGACAAATTTTCTAGAGACAATTCAATCCATATAAAACTTTTTATATCTCCTTTAACACCAATAAGGACAAGAGTTTTTTGGTAATCTTAATCCATAATAAGCTTCCTATCCTCCAAATGATGTAGAAAAGAAAACCAGACTTATATTCAAGCACAATATGCTTAATATGCAATTTACAAAAGAAAATTCTGAAACATCTTTTTGAATGTTCCAAGACCCAAAGTGAAAGATCAATTATATGGAACAAATCTCAAAGTAAAATCCTTCAGTATATTAAGAAAACAAAAGATCTATTTGACGAGAGTCAGGCAGAAGTTAAAAAAGTAATAGAGAAATGGATTCAGGACATTAAACAATAGGATGGAAGCCTATATAATACAGTCTGTGGTTTTATACATAGAGACAAAACCAAGATCCTGGAAAAGCATTTCAAAGTCCTCAAGATCCCAGTAATAACAACACAAGAGGTTATTGATAAATTTTGTAAAAAAATGAAGAAGAACTTCAAGAAAGAAGTCTGGAACAAACATTATAGTATTACTATTGAATGGGAACAAAATCAAGGAATTATCAACAAACTCAAAAGACTTAGAGTACCAACTGATGTGACTAAAAAAATGAATTGAATCTTTAAGAAAGTCAATCACTTCTTTATTTGTTCCTCCAGAAATATAACAGAAGAAAAAGAAGACTCAGAATAAATGAAGTCCTAAGGCAATATAGTAGATATAATAAATAGTTTAATATCTAAAGGTTTTAAATGGTTTGGTTTTTAATCACAATTAGAACTTTAGGAGATCTATAGTAATGAGCTATAGGAAATGATCTGAGTAATTAGAGAATAATCCAAGCCATAAAGGGAGCGAAATATCATCCCTAAGTTGTATTTAGAGAAGGTTAAACTTTGTAGATGGGTGAGTTAATATGTGAAAGTTATAAAATATATAAATATCAAATATGTTTACAATAAAATGGACAAGTCATATTGACCTGACTGCAGGTTAAAAAAAAAATATGTATATACTTAAACTTTTAATTTATAATGCCTTAACAATTATTATTTGAAAAACGTGTACATATAAGTGTTTTGCTTAAAGAAGGTTATACAAGTTACCAAATTGCCTTTTATAAAAAAGTTGTACATTCAACTATTATTAGACTACATTAAAAACAAAATTATCAGGTAGTTTACAGAATAAATCCAAATCAGGATAATCACAATACTTTTTTAAAAGATTTGAAAGAAGAATTATATACTATATCTTAACTAGTAAATATTTTACAACTGTTAATATTAAAAAAAAACTTAAAACTGAAGAAAAAAGTTAATATTTCAGCTAAAACTGTATATTGAATACTTAAAAGAAATGGATTTAAGTCAAAAGTTAAGAGTAAAAAACCATTTTTTAAAAAAAAGCATATATAAAAGTAAAATTTGCTAAACAATATAAAAATTGTACTATCAAAGATTAGAAAAAAGTAGTTTGATCTGATGAATATAAATTTATGCTTTATAATTCAAATGGTAAACAATATTATTGAAAAAAATCTAATAAGCTTTTAAATGAATGACATATTAAACCAATAGTTAAATTTGTTGGTAGAAATATAATGGTTTAATATTATTTTTGTTCTCAAAAAATTGAAAATTTTTGTTACATTAGTGAGAAGATGGATAGTGAACTTTATTGTTAAATATTTGAAGAGAATTTTCTAGGAACACTTGAATGATATAATATAAATAAAAATAATATTATCTTTCAACAAGATAATGATTTCAAACACACTTCAATACTTGCTAGAGCCTGGATTGATAATAATAATATTAATGTTCTTGAATGACCTACCCAGTCACCCAATTTTAATCCAATAGAACATCTTTGGAGTGAAGTTAAATATCAATTACATATCTATTCTGAATAAATTATGAGTAAAAAGATTTATGGGATAAATTACAAGATATTTGGAATAATATTAAATTAGAAAAATGTATTAAGTTAATTAAAACAATGCCAGAAAGAATTAATGATATTATTAAAACAAAAGATGAATATACTGAGTAGTAATTTTTCTATTAATGCGTAGCATAGACCAAACTCAGTTTTAGTTAATTTATCTTTATTTATTATAATTTATTTATTAGTATTATTCAATGTATAATATAAATCAAATTCAGTTTTTTTAAATGTATTATTAAATTTATTTTTTATTATTAAAAATAACAAGCTGAACTTATAATTATAATACAGTCATAAAAAAAAAATTGCAAATAATACAAATTTAAAAAAAATTAAGAGCTTTTAATTTCTTTAATAAAAGTATCCCATTTATTATTTTGAAAAATTTCTAATCATATTATTGTCATACTATCAATAATATCTAATAAAATCCAATTATTATTAAGATGTTCAATAATTCTATTAAATGAGGACTAGTCACAATAAATATATACAATTTTTTATATAGAAATACTTCCTGAAAATCTTGAAATATCAATATTTTAATCCAAATTATTACTTGATTTCTCTCTTTTTCTTTTCTCCTTGGATATGTTGAACTCTAAATTTGCTTGATCCTGTGTCACCAACATTTAAGAGGTCCTAGAGTGAACTTTTAACTATAAGAAAGGCTCGAACCTGAGAAGTTATCTTTGTACCTTTTTCTCAAATGGTATATTTAGAAACTCATTCTTTTAGATAACTGTATACTTGCTTAAATTCATAAAGAAAACTTAATGATATCCTTTATGAAACTTCAGAATAATAGATAGAGACATTAATTTTCTAGATCGACTTGTAGTATGTTTCTATCAAAGTTGAAAATATTGATATTTACCTTTTTATGATTCAGATTCCTTTAAATCAATTGTTCTTAAAAATTTTTTGACTTTAAAATCTTGAGAAATATTTGGTATACACCTCAAGAGAATTATTTGATTATTGAGATCCAAACTCAAAACACTCAAAAATAAAGATTCTCTTATATTATCTTTAGTATAATTACCTTGAGAAGGATTTGAACTCAGTAGGATATCTTTTATTTCAGCGATATTAAATTCAGTAGTACCTGATTTCTTATAGATATTTGCAATTTTCTTCAAATATTTAATTAAATTTTTAATATAGTAAGCTTTCTATATCCCAGAATTTTGATTATAA
The DNA here is from genome assembly GCA_910592055.1 of Acaulospora colombiana. Taxonomy (NCBI): domain Eukaryota; kingdom Fungi; phylum Glomeromycota; class Glomeromycetes; order Diversisporales; family Acaulosporaceae; genus Acaulospora; species Acaulospora colombiana. The sequence continues at coordinate 1,261 of CAJVPT010004291.1, read as the reverse complement.
AAAGGTGTCACTTCCACCAATTCTGACTCATACTTCAGTAATTTATTATATAATTGAGATACATCAGGAAATTTTTTAGACAAAGATCTCCAGAGATCTTCAGGCATAAATCTCCGAAAGACTTCCAGCATCGTTAGCAGTCTCTGGAATAAAAGTTATATATATAATTCCAAAGATAATCAAAAAAATTTTCGAAAATCTCTGGAGATTATATTAAAAATTTTTTATATAATCTCCAGAGATTATCGAAAAATTTTAAATATGATAAAATACGTTTACATTAAATTATATATAAATTTTATTAAAAATTTTATTCAAATAATTATTTATATTTAAAGATTATTTATTAAATTTATTTCGCATTACATATTTATTCTTTTATAATGCTCATTGCTGAAGGATTTTTCTCCAATGATAGATTTTCATCATTTGATTCCAGATCATTTTTATTATTTTCAGATATCTTCAGAGCTTTTAGAATTTCTATTTCACTATTATCTCTCATTGGTTTGTTATCGGATCCGTCTTTGTCACTAGAATCTCCTTTTGCGAATCTGATTTCTCTTATAATTTTTTCTAAAAATATATATTAGTAAATATTTTACATTTCCAGAGACCTTTGAAGAACTTTAAAGCTTACCTTATATTTCTTAATTTTTACTTTTAGTACCGTTTCATTTATAATAATTATTTTATTATGCAGATTTAGAACAGATTGGCAAATTGCAATAGCAAATGCCATTTGTTCTGTGGAGGAGTCTCCTCTTAGTCAAACTTTTTCGAGAATGCATGCCATTATGCTTTGATTCTCTCCTTCCGGAAGTTTGTGAAGATTATTATAACATTCAGCTGTCTTGCGAGTCTGCTTCCATATCATAATTTTAGTGGCCAATGCACTGGTGTTGATTATATCAAGTGATTCTTCACTAAAAACCAAAAACATGGCATTGTGAACTTTCAAAGTTGTAGTCTCATGAATAGATCTGTATTGCTTAATGAGCTATTAAATAAAATTAGAGCATTAATAATTTAAAATAAATATATATAATTTATTGAACTTACTTCTTGTCGAATATACTTTTCATAGTATATTTTCCATTGTTTTCTTGAAAGTCTTTCGTAGAACTCTGAATGTTTCCTCTGGAATAATTCCTTGGTTTTCTTGCAAAAGTCTTCAGATTTCGTGTATATTTTTTCTTTAAACAATTCTTTTGCAATTCCCTTGACCGCCTTCTAATAAAATATCAAATATATTATTGAA
>CAJVPT010004290.1:0-13711 GCA_910592055.1 Acaulospora colombiana | reverse complement strand
TTTCTCTTTAGATCCAAGGTTACGTTGGAGTATATCTATTAGGTGATCTTGATATGCTCCTTCTCTAATATGTTCTTTGATAATAGCTCTTTCCCAGATCTCAATGTCCACGTGATTTACTCTATCATTTTGGATCTTTAGAGAGCTTTGGTTGTAAATCACTTCTTTGATACTTTTTTCAAGTGTTAACTTGGAGTTGGGAATTTTTAAGTCTCGTGTTCTTCTAGTGGACTTTCTTGTATTGAGGTATGGTATTACAAATATTTCTCCTATTTCTCTTTCTAGGATACAGTCACCATTTAGTATTCTGCCTTCTGAGCATCCTAAACATTTTTGTATGTCGGTCTCCTGATCATTGCTATTACTCTAAATCTTCATTTTTTGTTATATTTATATAAATATATATATAATTATAAATTATTGTATATATTTTAGTGCTTTTTATTTGAGAAGATGAATAGTATATTAGATAAAATTTTAAATAAATTGAATATTTAGAAGTAAGATTATAATAAATTTTTAATCTAAATTAATTGTCTAATAGTTACTAAAATATTGAATTCGAATTAATGTGAAAATTGATAAATGATTGTTGAATTATTAATTTAATTATGTTCTATCCTAATAATCAGTAGCTTGAAATTTAAATATCAATCAAATATCAGCTCAATTTTTGAACTAGATCAGTTTTCAGCTAACTAGTTATATTTATTTTTAAACAATACATATAATATTTTTGAAACAATTATCAATAGATTTAAATATTTTTCAGATAAACTCTTGTATCTGAAAAAATCAAATTTAGAGATATCTACTGAAATATTAGATCTATTAGTAAAATATTATAAAGTATTTTATAAAACTATAGATTTTCTAAGACTATTTATAAAAGATAATAAAAATTTGATAATTATTTAGAATAGAATAATTCTATATAGTGGATACTAAATTGAAAAAGAAATATTCAATTCTGCTATAGCCTTATAAAATATTAAGGACTCATTTATATTAACTCAATTTGTGAATTATGATAGAAGTATCAATTTATATCTGGAACAAATTTAATTTTTCTTTGACATTCAATAAAATTTTTTAAGAATGGTATTAAATATTGATTGGTCTTTATTCAATTGTACAAACTAATTAATTTAACAAAAAAAAAAGATTTTATTTTGAATCTAAAAATAACACAAATATTAAATTGTGAAGTATCAAATTTTACTTAATTAAACATAAATACATAATTCCTATTTATAATATTTTTGGCTGATTTATTTTATTTAAATATAAAACCTTAAATTGATAAGACTTTCATGAATATTTAGCTGTAATTTTCTTAAATTATAAATAATATATAATATATAATTAAAATTTGATAAATATATAAATTTTGAAAATTTGAAATTTGATAAATGTCCAATAATTTTTTGAAAAAATTTTTAATGAAATATATAGTAAAAATACTGTAGTATGAATTATATAGCAAATAATACTAAATTATATAGTAAAAATTAATAAATGATTTATTTATACTGAATTATATAGTAGAAATTGATTAATGATTTATTTACAGTATACTGAATTATATAGTAGAAATTGATTAATAATTTATTTATATTATTAATATATCAAATTTGTTTTTGATTTCTTTACTGATATATTGATTGATATTTAATTTTTGACAAATATTATATAAGTAGCATTATATCAAATAAATATTTTTCAACTAGTACTTATAATATTAGTATATATTAAATATCCTAGCATCAAATAATACTTTGTATATAAACTTAGACTAGTAAATAACTTATATACATATCTATCAAAAAAGAAGAAAACAATTTACATAAACTGATTTATTATTAAAAAAGGGGAGCCAATATCAATTTCATAAAATTTGTAATTAGACCAATGCATATTGACAATTTTCCTGACATTATAAAGAATCTCAAAGAAAATATATTGGTTCGCTAAATCAAACAAATCTCAAATTTCTTAAAATCAAAAAAAATATCAAAGCTCTTTAAGGTTTAAATAGTCTAATATACATACTTTATATTTATAAACATCTAAACATCTTATCTTTTTTTTTTATAACCCTCTATCAGGCTAGTTATATATACTTTATTAAACAATTATAAACTATATATTATATATGTATCATTAAAGCTTAATTTCTAACCAACTCATTCATTAAAGTCTTATATTTATCTAGGACTCTAAGTATAACTTCAGGAGTGATTTATTACTCTGTTAGTAGTTCAGATAGAAATCCTTCCAATTTCTAATATTATTATCTACAGGTTATTGCTACGAATTACTGCATGAGGTTTTAATAAGGATCAAAATCCAATCACTTCATCTCATATTTAATCCCATTTCTTATAATTTCTACAAGATTTTTGTTTTCACTTTCTTTTTCTTTTTCTCTTTGTCTTGTACTTTTATAACTAGGATTATCTTGTGGATCTTACCTTCTTACTTCCCGAACCTTCTTATATTTTACTCTTTTATCAATTTTTTATTCTTGTTTCCATTCAATGATCTTTTTACATCTCATGTTCCAGACTTGTTTTCAGATCTGATTACAAACCTTCTTTTGTACTTTTAGAATCTATTTTTTTATTATTGTTCCCAGCTTCTTTTTATGACAATTTAGATTAGCAGCTTCTTGGATTACATCACCTTCTACTAATTCTGTACAAAAGTTAAGAGTATTTGAACCAGTTTGCAAGGTTGATTTTATTAGTCTGAAAATTCATTTATCTAATTCACCTTTTTTTCTTCTATTGTCAACTACTCGTTGTACTATTTTTTTATCTGCTTCTCTCTTACATTCTTGATACAACTTGTCAAATTCTTTAAGGAAAGTCTCAGATCCTTTTTGCCATACCACTAGAATCTCAATTTTATGACCAAAGCATTTTAATAAATATTCTATTGTCTGTTTATACTGATTGTATACTATACATCTTGCTTGCTTGTATAGATCTAGTCTTCTTATTACTAGTTTACTTAAGATAAATAGTTCATAATTGATCAATTTAATCAGAAAGCTTTTTCTTTATGAGCTTTTGAAGGAAGTATTCTATATATTTCTATTCTTTAATCTATCTCATGCCAAATCCCATAAATAAGTTTGATACTTGTGAATTTAATGATGCTATTTTGTTTCTATTCTGTGTTACTGTATTTATAATAAAGCCATTTATCTTTTATTGATTTGTTTGATGAACTGTCATATTGGACTATTTACCATTTATTCTTGCCACATAATTTCTGTGAATATCTTGTTTTATTTGAGAATCTTCTATTCTATTGCTGGTAGCTTTAACACTTCTTTGGTTAGTCAGTCTATTTCTTTATTCTATGGATTATTAGGGTGGGCTTTAATCTTGATCAATATTAGTTAAATATGCTTTTTCTTTATAAGATCTAACATTCTTATCCATAATAACCAAGTTTTTTCTTTTAGCCATCTTTTGTGTATCATCTATGAATCTTCTTTTTCCAACTTTTTCTATTTAGAGATACAGATTTGACTATCTGTGAAGATCTCAACCATATTATCTATCAGAGTTACTAAAGCTATTGTAACCAGTGCCACTAGTTCTGCCCTTGTAAACAAAAGCCAGTTTTGACTCCTGTCTGAAATTTACTTTCTTTTCCAGTTCCTTCTGTTTGTATCCATGCTGTGACCATTTTTGCATTTTTGTTCCCATAATCAATTAAGAATCTGTCAGAATAGAAGGTCAACTTTTTTTGTGATCCTTGATTGCGCTGGAGAATTTCAAGTAGGTGATCTTGATATACTCCTTGCTTAATATTGTCTTTGAGTATTTCTTGTTTCCAATCTTCTATTAATACTTGTTTCATTTTTTCAATTTGAGTATTTGTTGGATTTTGAATTTCTGGGACTATACTCTTGAACATTATACTATTTATTTCAATAAAGAACAAGAAACTTTTATTGATTGTACTTTCTTATTATTTTTTAATAGTTTAAGAATGGTATAGTATAGATTAAATCTGATTCTATTTCTATACTAGATTTGTTCCCATTTTTATTGTTTAGTAAGCATTCTGCACATTTAGTAAGAACTGTTTCTAGACCATCTTCTATTTTCTTATGGCTGAAATAATAAATTATCACAATACCTTGACTATTCTCTTGAATCAGTTTTTCCCATACTATTTGTTGATTCTCCTTCTAGGCAACTATTTAGGTTTTCTTTCTTTTATCTCTGCCAGGTTCAGGTTTAGTGCATTTGATAGCCACTTTTTTTTTCATTCCTTTTTTCAAAGTTTTGTAAAGTTTTCTATACTTTCTTTAGTTATAGTTCTTTGTAGAATATCATACCATCCTGGAATAAGACTTTTGCTAGTATGTTGGATAAGTTGAATCATTCTCCACATTCTGAATTTTATGGAGTTTTAGTTTATTAGCTGGTCTATGTACATTAACCTATTATTTCGCAAAGATGGTATTGCCTTTCTATATTCTTCTACTGTTAGGTGTTCTTGAATTGGACTATTGCCTTTGATTCATTCAAAAATATCCTTCCACTTCTAGCTCTGAAAAGTTAGTTCCAAGTCCTTAGTCAACTTTAGAATATATGATGTGAAATTTCTTTTATTATTAAGGTGATTTAGGGATTTACATAAAAAAAGATTGTGAAGCTCCCAGTACTTAATCTGCACTTATTTCAACCTAATGATTGTAGTAAGCCCTGCTGGACCTTGATTATTTTTCTATTATAGAGTTTAGTTATTTGGCTTTTTTTTTTTAGCATCCATATACTTTTAAAATTGTATATTTTTGGATGGCGGATTACACTATTGGAGATAATCTATATAAGGCTGCTTTTTTCTTGAAAAGTTTGTGATATGCTGCTATCAAGTTATTGTATATTTTTCAGGACAATATGCTATACTGCATTCTAAACTCTATTCTCAAAATCAATACTCTATTTAATATATCAAGGGCTTGCTTATTAGTCATTTTCTTGTTTTTGAGAATTCTTGTAACAGTATTGATTTCTTTTAAGACCCCTTTTTTTTTAATTCGATTGCAGTTTTCTGATTGCCTATCTATATACTTCTTTATTGATTTTTGCATGAACTTCTTTTGGATAGTGATTAGAATTATTGATAGTAACTAATATTGACTCATTGCTATTGATCTGAAAGTCATTTGCTTTGTAAAAGATCCTTGCTATTTCTAGAATCTTTTCTATATCTTCTTTGAATCTTGCTATTCATGTGATATAATTCATGAAAGCTATGGCTATGTATCTTGATTTTAGCTTTTTAGTGGTGGTATCATTTAGATCAGGATTTCATGATGTATCCCTATTCTATATCTTCTTAGATTTTGTATAACAAAAGGTAAAAGAAAATTCTTCACATCAGTAATAAGATAGTTTCTCCTTGGTCTATTTTATCTCCTGCCCTTATTGGTTTCATGAAGTTATTTTCAAATATTACTTTAAACTTCCTATTTTGGAACAGGCTCATCATGATTTTGATAAAATCTTTGGGTGCCTTGATCCTTTCCATTGCTTTGATTAGTATTTCCAAACTAATGGTATTATATACCTTGGCTGTATCTTAAAAGAGTATCTACAGCTCTTTTTTGTTTTCTCTTGTATCTTTGCAAATGTTATTAAAAATTTGAATAGGTTCTGATATACTCTCTTCTGGCAATTCTGCATAGTTGGGATCCCTAAGAATATTGTTGATCTTGCAAGTGTTTTCCATTCTGATGGTTAGAATTTTGGTGAAGCACTTTCTGATAACTTTCAGCAGTAAGATTGATCTTGTATTTATCAAGTCACACTTTCATGATTTTGATTTAGCTATTGAGTATATGTGGCTTTGTTTCCAACATATAAGTGTTAACTTTTCATCTTAAGAAGATATTCGGTATCTTTCACAGATATTCTTTTTCTTCTTGACTCAATTTCTTTAATATTTAATAGCTAATCTAGAATTTTTCAAAGCCTTTGTTATTTAAAAGTGCATAGAGAGTTTTTTTCAATTCTTCATGTGTGATTGGTTCTAGAAGATTGTTGTACTATACATTTTAAATGTACTGTTTGAAATCATATTTCTTTTTCCACTCTTCAGTAAGATTGGCAAAGTTGGTATCTCGCTTTTTGAAGGTCTCTTGATGATATCTTCTTATTTCTTTTTCAATCTCTTTTTTGTTTGTTGTTATATATTTCATACTATCTTGCTTGACTTTGATCCAGTCAAGTATTATTTTGCTTCTTTCTTTATTTGTTAGAAAGTTTATAATCTTTTGTTGATTGTATTTGAGATTATTACCTCTTAGTTCTAAAGTTGATTTGATCTCCTTTCATACTTTTTTTGGCTTCTAAGTTTTAATTTATAAACTTGAGCCCTTTTATTGTTTCTTGGATATCTTTTTTCAAGGATATTCAGGAAATATTAGAGATGTTGAATTGGATGCAATAGTTTTTTATATGATAATATAAATCATGGGTGGTATTATATTTTTTGATAACCACACTGAGCTCCTGCATCTTTGTTATTTCTTTTGATGCCTCCACTTTATTAAAGACTGTTTTTAATTAAAGAGCTCTTCTATACCACATAAATTCTGAACTGTGTTTATATCATTTCTTCTTATTTTATATCAGTTTTTTTGTTTCTAATTTGTTAAAAGCTGTCCTACAAATTAGATCTTTGAAGGTTTTCAGGATTTTATTTGCTAGTAGTTCTTTTTTATTTTTATTAGGTTCCTCATTAAGTATTGTATAGGCTTCAAAGAAGTTTTGAGTTTATAGTTCAGACTTTCTCAAAAGGCTTGCCATTGTTCAGGAAATATTCTTTTTAGATCAATTCTTCATATTTTAAATGTTGTGCAGTGTTTAATAATCTTGTTTTTTGTGAATAGATTATCATCATGTAGAATTATCAAAAGCATAGTGTAATCACTTCTAATAGTTTCTTTCATGTCTTAATTGTTGAATTATAGAATTGTGTATTTTGTCAAGCTCTGTGATATCCAGATAAAATCTATTTTGCTACTGCTTGTAGTATTTTGCCTTGTAGAAGTTTTGTCTTTTTCTTCCCATATTGCCTATATATCTAAAAAATCCCATTTATCAAGAAAGTTAAATAGAGAAATTTCAGGTCACCATTAGGACGTAAAACATGTCTTGAATAAGTATGTTCTATTCTCCAATAGGTTGTATACTGTATTAAAGTTACCCATTAAAATTGTTGCCTATGTTTTTCTCTAATATAGCTTATTAGATTGTTTTGTACTTTCTTGTATCTATGACTATCTGATAGAATGTAAATCTGTATAATACAGATTTTATTTTTCTTTATCAATATATTAATAGTAATTATATAGCTATCTGCCTCTTCTACTAATGTTACTTTTTTTTCAAGATCTTTTCTTATTAATAGACTTACTCCTACATCCTATTGAGTATCTTTATTAGTACTATGGAAGTGTTTATATTCTTTCTAGTTATTGAAAGTCCATTTTGCATTACTGTGCATTAGCTTGATCTTGCACAATCCTATTATTCCTATACCTTGTTTACTTATGTTTTCTATAAGACTATATTAATTAGTTATGTCAGTGATACTCCATATATTATGTATATCTATTTTTATTACTTTTTTTTCAATATCATTTTTCTTATCTCTGTTATTACTTTGCTTTTCTTTTTCTTTTCTTTTTTTGTTCATAAAGTCAGTTTTTTCACTTTGTAAGAATTTTTCTAGGTCCAAATTATCTAATTGTACACTATTATATTCTTTTTGTTGATATTTACTCTTCTTTGAAATTTTTATTGAAGATAAACCAGGCTCATTTTTCCTCTTATTATCTTAGACAACTGGTACATCTTTTTAGGGGCAATTTGCCCTTCTTTTACTATATTTTATTTATCTATTAGGAACTATTCTATTATCTAGTCTGGCTATTCTGCTACTTAACTTTTCTAAGTTGTTTAAGATATGATATAGTGGATCTTCTTCATTTTCTATTTCTGTATTTGATATATGCTTGTCAAAACTACTATACTAGCTAGGTCTTGGGTTGCCAATAGGTTTTCTATTACTTCCTGTGGCTGGATTCTTAAGTCTTTCATTATTGCTTTGTCTTTTCCTACTAGTTTGAGTTCTATAGGATCTTTTTTGATCTCTTGAAGATGGATCTCTTGGGTGTTGCCTTCTTGAAGATTGATGATTCTTACTATAAGAGAAGAAACAAATTGATTTGTTATAAGATAATGAGTCTATAGGTATCTTATTGTCTATTTCAACTTTTCTATCTTGTGCTTTGGCTCTTTTTCTTTCAGTATCATAGGTCTTTTCATTTTCTGTTACTGTATTTTTTACACTCCATGATAGGCATAGCCCTTGCAAGAAAATATATTATTTATAGGTTTTGTTAAGGATCTCTCTTAATACAAAGTATATGACTGTAAAGTTTTGTTTCTTTAGTGTAAAAGGGTTTTTGGGGATATAATATACTTTTACTTTTGCACCATTGAGCACCCTGACTACCAAACTTGAGTAGGACTTGTTTGTGCCTAATAATCTTGCAGAGTTTTTGTTTCTTTCTATTAAAATATTATTAATTTTTCTGTTTGTCAGTTTTTTCTTGAAGAAGATAGCTCTAGTAGTTCTGTTTCTAAAGGAGTTATCCATAATATTTTTAGGTTTGTCTTGAGATAGCTATGCCATTTGATATAAGCCTTGACTTTTGTTTTTGTTTTGATTTTATAGATATGTATATTTTGTATCTTATCATATCTTTTGGAATATTCTTTATAAGATGTTATAAAGTTTTGTATACTATATTTATTAGGCTAACATGTCATATATTTTCTTCCTCTTCTTCTTTTCTTGATCGATAGACCTTCTTGTCTAATATCTCTATATTTTGTGTTAGGTTTGTGTTCATGTTTTCAAGTTGTTATAGACTGAAAGCTTCTTCCTTTCTATTTATTTCTTCTAAACATTTGAGAAAATCTTCTTTTTTCTCCTGATGGAAACTCAACCATTTATTTTTATTGATAAATTCTTTGTGAAAAAGGTTGTGCTTGTTTCATGGCAATTTTAATATGCTACCCAAGTATATCTTGATTTCTTCTTCATTGTCTCCTGGAATATTAGCTGTCATTGTTACTACTTTGTATTTGTTTATTTTATTTATAAAATAGGGATTTAGTGTTAAAGTTACTTGCCTATTTCTTGTTACGTAAGAGCTGCACTTGCTTATATTATGGCCTTGAATTTTGTCTTTAAGAGTTTTTGTTTCTATTTTCTCCTATTCTTGATCTTTCACTATTGTTATTTTATTATCTAATATTGATCTACTTTCTACATAAGTGGTGATTTCCATTGGAATGAATAGTGTTTTTATCAATTTTTCTTTAATTATATCCAAATATTTATCTTTTATATAGGGTTGAAGCAGATTCTCTTCCTTTTCTTTTTCTTCATATCAAAGAAAGATAATATATTATATAAGGATTCATTCCTTATGGAATATTGTATTATCTATTTCTAGGATTTTGGTAATAATACTGTTCAGTATAATACATGTTTCTGGAATCTCTGCTATCATGCTGTTGTGATTGGTCATACCTTTTTGATTGACAATTTGTTGCATAGCCTATAGTTTGCCTATTTTATCATACTTTTTTATCAATTGAACTAGCATGTCAATAATATTGTCTTCTCTATTGTTTACTATCTGAAGTATCTACTTTGCTTTATTCATAATAGAATATATATATATATTGGTATTATTGTTGTATTGTTGTGTTATATTATGAATAGTTATGTAAGTGGATTAATATATGTTCTTGATGCTATTTTAGTAATTGTTAACAAGTTTTTACATATAATACTTGTTGTTTTTGACTATTTCCTTGTTTTTATATACTGTATGTTTTAATCTTGTTTTAATTAGGCACGTACTATTTCTCTCTTTTTGTTTAGATTATTTACCTGTTTACACTAACTTTGTTGTGTTTTTACAAACCTCTGATACTTTATTTATATTGATCACTTTCCGTTATGATAGTCATGTTTGATAATCATATCAATTTAAGTTGCTCTTGTTATGCTGTTGTGATAGACTTTTATCAAACTTGTTTTGATAATAGCTTTATACAAATTTATATATTAATACTACTTTGGTGATGTGTTTTGGTATGTATAGAAATAAGATATGTATATTAGGCTGTTTAGATCTTGGAGAGCTTTAATATCCTTCTGAGTCTTGAAGAATTTGAGGTTTGCTTAATTTATTGAGCAAACCTATTTGCTTTAGGATTCCTTGTAGTGTCAAGAAAGATGTTAACCTATATTGACCTGGCTCAAGCTTTATGAAGTTGATATTGTCTCCTCTTTTCTGATTGTGAATCAGTTTATGTTGACCTATTTTCTTTTCTTTAGCAAAGAGAAAAGAGTTAAGGTTATACTTTATGTTATATTTTTCTCAGTGATCACTAGACTAGAGCTATATATAAAGTGTTGTTTTCTATGCTAAGATGTTTACTGTATATTGGTGTTATAAGAAAGTATATGTTTTAAGTTATATATGTTGTCTCTTTTCTTTAATATATTACCTAAAAAAAAGCTCCTTAGAGCATTTCAATTATAAACATACCATCTTTTCTTTCATTTACAACCTCAAGTCCTAAAAAGATATCCCTGAATTAACACTTTAATACTATTGAATTAGAGATTAACAATACTTCAACCCTCTATCTAAATTTTTCCCAAACATAAAATGAATTATGGACTATCTTAACAGATCTAATACAATCAATTCCAGTGGGCTCAAATATCAAATACAATTTCAAAAATCCTTTCAACTTTTTAACATTATCATACTTAAACAAAAACATCAAGATCCCTTATAGTCACTTTAACAACTATTGTCAAACCCTTTCCAAATCAAAAACATCTCATTGATCTTTAAAAAACACTCATCTACAATCAACACTATAACAAATCAAACCATAAAAAAAATACTTACACTCTCAATAAACAACTATAATACATCATCACTTATTAATAACCAAGTTGGAACCAGCTGCATCCAATAGATCAAGTTTATTAACTCATTAATCAACCTCATCACTATCACCACTAGTCAAACCTGTTTTTTCAAATCTATCAATATTCAGGATTTCATTCTACTTAAAGAAGCAAACAAGAAGTACTATTATACTAACAAATACCTTATCACATAACTCTTTTCCATAGATCCCTGATTACCACTTCCAAAGAAGCGTTCCTCCAAAACTTTATGTTTTGAGAGTAATAAAACTTCAAAACTTTTTCTAAAAACACTTGCCTCACTTGGCAGTAATCATATTACACCCTTCTTGTTTACTTTTTCTCTTCACAAACCCTCTACCTAAGAAGTTAATGGCAAGAAAGCTTTTCTAGGAAGAAGAAACCAGACAAAAAAGTATCCTACCTCCCTTCCCTATGGAGATCCCAGAGTTTAGGAAGAAGTTTGAGCCAACAATTCCATATCAGCCACTAGGCAAACATCAATACCACAGGCAAAAATGGCTTCTCTCTTAGCATGTAGCAGTTTTCTTGATTTTTCTAGAGAATTTTGCCTATCCTAGCTTGATCTTGAATTTTCTGTTATACCAGATTCTGAATGAATTGATTGGTTGAAGTTTGGAACTGGTTGCTTCATAGTTAGCAGAAATGTAAACAAGAATACATGTGACATGAGATGTGAATACATTTCCTAAGCTCCATAAGAACCTTAGATCTATAATAAGTCACTGGCTAGTTGTGCAAGTGAATAAACATCGTATGGACTGTGATCTTCTTTCTCATCAACTTCGAAAGTATCAAGGCTATGGATCGAGTACCTTCTAAGGCAAAGTTGGATGGATGAGTAGTTGTTAGTTGTCTCTTCATTCCTTCTTCTATTTCATTTTCTTGTAAATATTTTCAACCTTTTCCTTCTATTTTAATTTTATATTTTAACACTGACTAGTCACAAAATTAGTACAAGAGACCTCCAACATCGGATAGTGTTGGGACTCTTGTGTGAGTCCTAGCATGTTAGGTCCCATAGTGGGTAGCAACAAGCCGATCGGTGGGTGCATTAGTGTACTCTAGATAATGTCGATTCCTGAATATGAGAATGGATGAGCAATGCATAGCTTGTATATCTCACTAGTCCCCCATTTTGTTTTTAAACGAGAAGTATTTACTTTAGGTGGTCATATATTTTCCTTATCCTGATTAGATTAGACATAGATCGAGTCATAAAAATAGATAGCTCCCTGTCTATTTCTCTCTAGTGATTTGTAAATCCTTAGACAGTACAGGAAAGTATTCATTCCGATTGTTACTAAATACGATCTTTTCTTAATAAAGTACTGGAAAAGGCATGGGATAAACCAGTTTTATAATAATAATAATACTAACAAATATCTATTCTAGTTACTATCTGAATTCAGAATCAATAGTCTTTTTAACAGCCTTCTCACTAGAGCCAAACTTTACAGCAAATATCCTTCTTTTTACCTATTACTCAAATATCCTGATGTGACAACACAATTAAAAATTTAGAACATGTTTTCAAATGTATAGAGAATAGAGAATTACTCAACAAAAAACTTCCTAAATTCAACAATCTTCTTAAAAAAATTCTACAAAAACAAAGCCAAAAAAAAAATCACTCTATATAGGCAAACATCCACAATATAACTATTATACTAACAGATAGTAGTATATTCTTAAATATTTCCTTAGAAATTCCTAATCAGATCCTTGAACAAATTCAAAGTAACAAAGCAAAGGTTAAAATTATAAATAAGGCTCTAAAAATTTTATACAGAATATGAAAAGAAAGATCCACTACTGCTACCATAGTACCACTTACTGGTATCAAATGGAAATCCACAAAAGCAACTAGATTATCATCTAATAATCAATCATCAAACCAATCCCATAAACTTCTTAGTACTATTTTAATAGTATCAAATGTATTTCAAATTCTACTAGCTACTTTATCTTATCTCCAACAGTAATAACATTGTTTCAAATAAGTAATTGCCATTCAACCCTATTCTGGTATACCCAGTCACAGACTGCAAGTATGTCACAATAGGACAATCGTAATAGGCATTAGTTAATTTATTCAGATATCACAACCTTGTAAAGACTATTTATATAACTGTTTATAAATTAATTTTCTAATAAAAACTTACATATATTGCTTATTTGCGATATAAAAAAAAAATTACCTAAAAAGAAAATTTTTAAAGATCTGAGAGATTTGCAGAAAGAGTTTTTTATAATTCTTTTTAAATCTAAAAAAGTTATCAAATATAAAAATAAATTAGTGAATATAATTAAAGAAAAAAAATTTTATTTATTTAAAAAAAGTAAGATGAATCCAAAAAACTTTATTAAAAAAAAGAAAAATAATAAATTGATAAATTAATATTAAAAAAAACTTTTTCCACTGATCCTTTGACTACACACAAAAAAGATGTTCACAAGAAGTTTTTATACTTCTATACTAATAAAGTCTTAATACTTTCCATAAAACAACTTGAAGTATGATTTCAAGAGTCGCCTCTACTCTTTATCTTTTGTTTACAAACCTCTTCACTCAAAAACTTGACTTCTAGTGACCAAGAAAAGTCAAGAAACACCTTTGATACCA
>CAJVPT010004289.1:0-13723 GCA_910592055.1 Acaulospora colombiana | reverse complement strand
TTGTCTTGTACTTTCTTGCGTCTATGTCTATCTGATGGGATATAAATCTGTATAATACAGATTTTGTTCTTCTTTGTCAGCATGTTAATGGTGATCATGTAACTATCTGCCTCCTCAACCGATGCTACTTGTTTTTTGAGATCTTTTCTTATTAATAGGCTTACTCCTGCACTATATGGGATATCTTTATTAGTACTATAGAAGTGTTTGTATTCTTTCTGATTATTGAAAGCTCATTTTGCATTATTGTGCATTCGCTTGGTTTTACACAATCCTACTACTTCTATACCTTGTTCAATTATATCTTCTATAAGACTATATTGATTCGTTGTATCAGTGATATTCCATATATTATGTGTGCCTATTCTTATTACCCTTTTTTCAATATCATTTTTCTCATCTCTGTTATTACTTTGCTTTTTTTTTCCTTTCTCTTTTTTGTTCAGAAAATTAGTTTTTTCATGTTGTAAGAATTTTCTTAGGTCTGAAATATCTAATTATACCTTGTTGTGCTCTTTTTGTTGGTGTTTGTCCTTTTTTGAAGTTTTTACTGAAGATAAATTGGACTTATTTTCCCTCTTATTATCTTGAACAACTGGTGTGCCTTTAGGAGTGGTTTACTCTTCTATTACTTAATATTGATCTTCTGATGGTTGTTTATCTCTCTAAAGTATTTATTCTGGCATGAAGTCTTTCAAGATTGGCTAAAATACTCTTAAAGAAATCTTGAGAACTTTCTATTTCAGGTCTTTCCTTATTTTCAAGGAAATTATGTCTATTGCTTTACTGATTTCTAATTGGTTCTCTATTGCTTCCTGTTGTAGGGTGTTCTCTTCTTTTGTTCTTTCCTTGTTCTATTCTATTGTTACTTTTATATCTGGTTTATATCTGGTTTCTAAAGTTATAATAGTTTGGTGAAGTGAAAATAGAATCTGTTGATTCACTATCTAATTGAGTATTCAATATTGATTCATTATTTACTTCTATTCTTCTTGGCCTAAATGTTGTATTTATATTTTCATTTTTAGGATTTTGTCTTTCCATTTTGAAAGTATATTTGATACTTCACGAGAGGTGATGTCCTTGCAAGAAAATATGTTGTTTGTATGCTTTATCTCTTTCTTCTTTTGTTTTAAAGCAGACTACTGTAAAGTTATGCTTCTTGAGTATATAGGAATTTTTGGGTGTATAGCATGCCTTGGCTTGTGTACCATTTAATGCTCTGGCTATCAGGCTAATGTAAGTTTTGTCAGTACTCAAGAGTCTTGCTGAATTGTCATTTCTCTCAATTAATATCTGATTGATTTCATTATCGCTGAGCTCAAACTTGGAGAATATAGCTCTTGACATTTCTGTACTGATTGGAGTCATCCAGATTGCTTCAAGATTTAAGCTGAGATATTTGTGCCATTTGATATAAGCCTTCACCTATGGTTTTGTATTTACCTCATAGATATGAACATTTTGGACTTCTCCATATCTTTTTAAATACAGTATGTTTTTATAATATTCTTATTGACTTTTTAATCCACATCTATCAGACATATATACCAGACCTCAGTATCCTTCTTGGTTTTAGAATCTTGAAAGACTTTTCTGTCTAAGTTTCTTTTTGTTTTCTATTTCTTGAGAGTAGTCAGGAGTGTTATATGTTAAATCGCAAAGTTGTCTTCTTTTCAGTTAACTTTTTCTATGCATCTTGTAATGTCTTCTTTTTCTTGTACCCAAAAGACTAACCACTCATTTCTATTAATAAATTCTTTTTTCAACAGGCTTCTTTTTTCTTGTGAAAGTTTGAGAATGTTGTCTAAGTATACTTTGGTTTCGTCTTCTGTTTCTACTGGAATATTGGTTGTCATCGCTCCTAATCTATAAGTTCCTTTCTTTTTTATGAAATACAGATTTATTGATGGTACCATATCTCTATTTCTAGTAGTATAAGAGTTGTGATCACTAATACATTGTCTTTTGACTGTTTCTTGAAGTTTCTATAATTCCAACTCTTCTGTCTCCTGTGCACATGTCATTGTTACTTCATTGTCTTCTATAGATTTATTATCTATTTGTTCAATAATCTTCATTGATTGTTGCTTTGATTTAGTATAGTTTACAGAATTTTTGATAATTTCCATAAACTTGTCTTTGATATAGGGTTGTAAAAGATCTTCTTTTATCCTTTTACCTTGTTACCAAAGATATGTAATATGTTGAGTTAAAATTTTTACCTTGTGAAAGATTGTCACGTCAACTCCTAATATCTTAGCTATAATACTATCTAAAATGATATAGGTTTCTGATGATGATACTATTGGTCTATTGAATTCACTGTTTCTTAGTTGTAGTAATTGTTGTGAGGCCTATAGGGTAGAGTGTTTATTGTGTTTTCTTGAGAGGTTAACTAGAGTATTTATTATATCCTCTTCTCTTTTATTGACTATTTGTAATATACGTTGTGCTCTATTCATGTTTACTGGTTCGAATCTATTGATAGATTATGTGAATACTTTTTGTATTTATTGATAGTCTATTTTTAGGTCGCGGATAAACCTTTCTGAGATTATTGTTATTTATGTATTTGATTAAGTAATACAGAAAAACTTTGTTTATTATTTAGATATATTTATTTGTTTATATTGATGATCCTATTCTACTTTTGAGAGTTGTTGTCATACTTGTGTAGAGTGTCGATCAACTTGTTTAGATAACAAGTAGTACGTATACATGTGTATTTTGCTTGTCACTTTTACGTGTATACTTGTTTTGCCTGTCTAGTTTTTACATGTTCGTGTTTGCCTGACAAGAAAAGGAATAGGTATGTTGTTTATGTGTATATATATATTTAGACTGTTTTGTCTTTAGGGAGCTTTGATATTCTTCTGGGCCTTTGAGTAACTGGAACAACTTGATTTATCGAGTGAACTTAGTTGCTTTTTGAGTTCCTTACAGTATCAAAAAAGGTGTTAACCTGCACTGGCCTGGCTGTAAAGTTGATATTGGCTCCCTTTTTCTGACTGTGAATCAGTTTGCAGGTCTTTTTTCTTTTTCCTAAAAATTTTTTAAGAAAAAGGAGTAAAAAAGTTAATAAAGCAGTGTATACCTCTTTCCTTGATATTTCTGGATAACTTGTTGTATGTGTGTTGAAAGTACTTGGTAGCTTGATTCAAAGGATATATTGTTTTCCTTATGTGTTTGAAATGTTTCACTTTTTTCAAGAAAATTACCAAAAAAGAAAATTTTTTGAAAAAAGGAGGATCAGCAGAAAAAGTTTTTCCTTGTATATCTCATTTATTATATATATCTATTCTAATCACTTTTTTATATACAGTATATAATATTATCTTTTTCTTTAATTTTCTCTGATAGTTTGTATTTACTATTATAATTTAAAAATATTTTTTGCTTATTTTGTATAAATGTCATGATATCTAAATTATCAACTTATTCTATTCTATTATTACTTTTAGAGTTCATTTATTATCTATATTTGTAGTTTTTAATAAAAAAATAGTAGGCTTTTATTTTTTTTGATTACTATTAAGGATTGATATATTTTTAAAAGAAATTTGTACCTTTATTACTATATCTTGATCTTCTAAAGACTATTTGTCTCTCTAAACTATCTATTCTAATATATAATATTTCTAGGTTGACTAAAATACTTTAAAAAGATTTATGTGCTTTCTATTTTGGGTTTTATCTTATTTCTAAAATTTTTACTATATATTTATTATTTTACAGATTTCTTATTGATTTTCTGTTGCTCTCTATTGCAAGTTATTCTTCTTTTTTGTTTTTTTTATATTTTATTCTATTATTACTTTATCATCAAATTTGTTTTTAGTTTTCTAAAACTATGGTAACTTACTGAAATATAAATAAAATCCATTGATTTGTTATTTGATTGCAAGTCAGATATTGATTTATTATTTATTTCTATACTTGAGAATCTAAATCTAATATTTTTATTTTTATCTTTAGGATTATATTTTTTTAATTTGAATGTATATTTGATATTTTACAAGAAGTGATATTTTTTTAAGAAAATATATTATTTATATATCTTATCTCTTTTTTTTTGCCTTAAAACAAATTACTATAAAGTTTTATTTCTTAAATATTTAAAGATTTTTGAATATATAATATGTTTTAACTTAAGTACTATTTAAAACTATAACTATTAGGCTAGTATAGATTTTATTGGTATCTAATAGTCTTGCTAGATTATTATTTCTCTTAATTAATATTTGATTTATTTCATTATACTAAGCTCGAACTTAAAAAATATAACTCTTAATATCTTTATATTAATTGGAGACATTAAACTTGCTTTAGAATTTAGATTAAGATATTTATTTCACTTAATATAGGCTTTTATCCATAGTTTTGTATTGATATCATAGATATTAATATTTTAAACTTTTTTTTATTTTTTTAGATTTGCTATTATAAAGTTCTTATTGATTTTTTAATTTATGTCTACTAAATATATATATCAGATATTGATGTTTTCTTTGGTTTTGAATTCTTAAAAGATCTTTTTGTCTAAGTTTCTTTCTGTTTTTTATTTCTTGTAAGTGATCAGGAGTATTATATATTAGATAACAAAGTTGTCTTCCATTCAGTTTACTTTTTCTATATACAGTATTTTATAACATCTGCTTTTTCTTATATTCAAAAAACTAACCACTTATTTTTATTAATTAACTCTTTTCTCAACTAGTTTCTTTCTTCTTATAAAGTTTTAAAATATTGCCTAGGTATACTTTGATTTTATTATTTGCTTCTTCTGAAATATTGATTATCATTGTATCTAATACATAAGTTTTTTTATTTCTTATAAAGTAAAAATTTATTGATGGAATTATATCTCTATTTCTAATAGTATATAGTAAGAGCTATCTATATTCATTAATATATTGTTTTTTGACCATTTATTAAAGTTTTTGTAATTCCAATTCTTTTATTATCTAGATATATGTTATTATTACTTTATTGTTTATTGATGATTTAATATTTGTTTATTTGATAATCTTTATTGATTATTATTCTGATTTGTATTAGTTTTTAGAATTCTTGATAATTTTTATGAACTTATTTTCAATATAGAATTGTAAATCTTCTTTTATTTCTTTTTCTTGTTATCAAAAATATGTGATATACTGAGTTAATATTTGTTCTTTATGAAAAGTTGTCATATCAGCTTTCAATATCTTTGCTATAATATTATATATAATGGCATATATTTTTGACAATAAGACTACTATTCTATTGGATTGATTATTTCTTTCTTTTAATAACTGTTGCAAGGCCTATAGAATAAAATATTTATCATATTTTATTAAGAGATTGATTATAATATTTACTATATTCTTTTTTCTTTTACTTATTATTTATAATATATATATATTGTACTTTATCTATATTTTTTTATAAATTTAAATCTATTAATAAATTATATGACTATTTATTTTATATTTATAAGCAATCTATATTTAGATCATAGATAAATCTTTCAGAAGTTATTGTTGTTTATATATATTTGATTAAATAATATTAAAAAATCTTATTGTATTTTTTTTTTTTTTTTTTTTTTTTTAAAGTCCAACTTGACTGGAGTAAATTTTATTAAGTATTTTGTAATAGTACAGTATTAATTACATGAGAGATTCATCTAACTTATATTTATATACTATCTATTCAATTGAATACTTCAAATTTTGCCATAATGTGATAGCATTTTATCAGTTGTCCTGCTATACCTGGGCCATATGCTGTCTGAAGTCCACCATGTGACTTATATTATTTTTTATTTTTCAGGGGGCTTGAAGTATGTGTTTCTTAGTTCTTGATACTTTGTTTTTTATATTTTTGTTTGTGTATACCATGGTAGATTCTTACTGTGCTTAGTTCTCAAAAGGCTAGTTGTATTCTAATATGTGCAGGTCCTATAGTTTTATACTAATATTTTGGTAATTCAATGATGTTGCTTCATTAATTGATCAATGGTCTTCCATTGCTTCTTTCTTAATCACTCTTCAAATATGATCTATAGGATTTTCCTTGATTATTATTTTCTAAATTACTTCTCTCAAATTTTTAATTTACTTCTATGGTTTCCATCATGATGCTAACATTAATTACTAGCCTCATAGACAGCTGTCCTTACTGATAGCTGTTGGTTTCACGATCACGATAAGATCTTCCATTAATTTGAATTACAGCCTATATATTTTCAATTGATGCAGATGACCAAAGTCTCCCAAGTGTGTTTTTTGAGAAGAGGTAGGTATCTTTACATTTCCGTTAGAGGCTTGAGTCCATCAGGATCTTTCCTGGCTTGTCTTGGTGTCTTTATATATTTCAGATAATAGGATTTTATGATTTCCTTAGCCCTAAAACTAGTTAAGGCTATATGACCTATTTTATTATATTGTGATTGGATGGTAGAATTTTATAGGTTATATTTGTATACAAAAATGCATGTGGTGATAAGCATACATCTTGTACAATGTAATCTATATTGTGAATACTGTTCTCAAGTGGAATTGAATCAGTAACTCACAGATAGAGACCTGGGAGTACATCCACTATACTATTGATCCACAGGTCTAATATTATTATATTATTTTATTATATTTATTTATTTATATTGATAATTCTATTCTAATTTTAAGAGTTATTATCATGTTTATATAAAAAGTTAATCAATTTGTTTTTTTTTTACTTTCTGTCAGGCTAGTTATATGTGCTTTATTAAACAATTGTAGGTTGTACATTGATATGTGATACTAAAGCTAAATCTTTAACTAACTCATTTGTCAAAATTTTTATTAAAAACTCCAAGTATAACTTTAGAAGTAATTTTTTGTTCTATTAGTAGTTTAAATAGAAACCCTTCCAATTTCTAATATCATTATCTACAGGTTATTACTACAGATCACTTTATGAAGTTCTGACAAGGATTAAAAACCAACCATTTTATTCCATATTCAATTCTATTTTTTATGATTTCTACAAGATTTTTATTTTTAACATCTCTTTCTTATTTTCTTTATTTTATAGTTTTATGATTAGGATTATCTTGTAAAACATGTTGCTTTCTTACTTTTTGAATTTTCTTGTATTTTACTCTTCTATTGATTCTTTGCTCTTGTTTCTATTCTATAATCTTTTTATATCTTATATTCTAGACTTGTTTATAGATCTGATTATAAACCTTCTTTTATATTCTTAGAATTTATTTTTTTGTCATTGTTTCTAACTTCTTATCATGGCAATTTAGATTAATAGTTTCTTTAATCATATCACTTTCTAACAACTCTGTATAAAATCTAAGTATGTTTGAATCAATTTTCAAAACTGTTTTTATAAGTCTAGAGGTTTATCTGTTTATCTTATCTTTCTCTCTTCTACTATCAATTAATAGTTATATTTTTTTTTAATCTGCTTTTTTTTTCCTATTTTAATACAATTTGTCGAATTCTTTGAAAATTATTTCAATCTTTTTTGTTATATTGCCAAAATTTTATTTTTATAATCAAGACATTCAAATAGATGTTTAATTATTTCCTTTTGCTAATTACATACTATAAATCTTGTTTACTTATATAAGTCAGATCTTCTTATTACTAGTTTGATTAAGGTAAGTAGTTTATCATTGATTAATTTAATCAAAAAATTGCTTCATTGTAAACCTTTGAAGAAAGTATTCTATATATTACTATTCTTTAACCTATCCTATATCAGATCCCATAAATAGGTTTGATATTCTTGAACTTGATGATACCATTTTGTCTCTATTCTATATTGGAATATTCATAATAAGATAGTTAACTTCTTGTTAATTTGTTTGATGAATTATCAGATTGAACTATCTATTACATTTTTTTGTCACAATATTTCAATAGGTATTTTGTTTGATTTGTGACTATTTTATTTTATTGCTGGAAACTTTAATATTTCTTTGGTCAATTAGTCCACTTCTTTATTCCATGAATAATTAAAGTGGATTTTGTCTTTAATTAAAGTTAATTGAATATATTTTTCTTTACAAGTTGCCTATAATAATTAGTTCTTTTCTTTTACTATTTAAAGATATAAGTTTGATTATTAGTAAAAATTTCTACTGTACTATTTATTGGAATTACTAAAACTATTGTAACTAGTACTATCAATTCTGTTCTTATAAATAAGGATTAATTTTTTATTTGTATCAAAAATTTATTTTCTTTTTTAACTCTTCGGTTTGTATTTATACTATCTCTAAAAATGGGTTCCTAAAGGGAGAGGCGGAAACAAAAATCAAATGTCTCTCACTAAGAAATATTAAAATTTTTAAATTAATAATTATAAAAAAACTACCTATAATTATTTTTCATTATTCAAATTATTGATTTATAGTATTTCTTGACTTTTGTTCCTATTTAAGTAAAGAGTTATAAATTTTATTTTATCCCTCAAAAAGAAATATAAGTGATTTGTAAAATTTTATATATTAAATATTTTAGGAACTTATTATTAATTATATATTATTAATTTATTTAAAAAATATATAAAGTTTATTAAGTTAATTTAAACCAAACAAAACTAAGTTTCAACTAAATATTTTAAGTCAAATTTAGAAAACAATATTATATTTTTCTAGTAATTTGATACATAATTTCTAATTAATAGGATTATTAATAATAGTTTATTATTATTGATTATTAAAAAAAATAATAAATTGGTAAAGTATAATTTTTTTTAAAAAAAAAAACAATTTAAAAAATTTTTAAAAGATTTTAATTTATTTAATAATTTTCCTTTAAAAAGATTTGCTTAATTGAAATTTTTCTAACTTTATAATATTTGAAAAACTTAATTATTTTTAAATAATAAAAATTAAAAAAAAACTATCTGAAAACTTATTTATTTACTAATATATAAATATAATTATTGTAGCAATTGATATTAGTATTATGTTATAAATATTTAAATTTCATTTAATAAATTTTTTTTTCAATTATTTATATTATCTATTATTTATTTTTTTGTATTATAATTGTTTTTCGGAAATTTTGTTCAATTAAATATATAGATTTTTTTTTTTGAATTATTAATAATATTATTAAAATAAATAAGTATAATCAATAAAAACTTGTTTACATTTTATAAATTAATATATTTTATCACAATCAATTATCTTTAATAAATATTAAATTATTTAAAAATTCAAAATTAAATTAAAGTAAATAAAATTCTTTAAAAAATTATAGAAATATAAATTTTGAAAAAGTAAAAACAATTAGTAAGAAAAGAAAATAAATCCTTTCACTATAACAAATCTTTATAAAAATTTGTTTTAAAAATAAAAAAATTTTAGATATTTATATAATTAATTTTTTTTTCTTAAAATTTTTCTTATTAGTAATAATAAAAATGTTACTTGACTTTTCTTAATCATCAAAAATCAAGTTTTTGATCAAAGAGATTTGTAAATAAGAAATAAGTCACAATAATAATTTTTGAAAATATTTTTCAAGTTGTTTTAAGAATAATAATAATAAGTTTTTATTAATTAAAAAATTCTTTTTATATATGATTAGAGGATCAACAAAAAAGCCCTTTTTAAAATATGCAGTATGTATATTAAATATTTTGTTTGTTTAGATATTGACGTATTTTTTAAAAATATATGTATATTAAATATTTTTGTATTTTTGTTTAGATATTGATATTTTTAATCAAAAAATCACCAAATTTTTAATTACTTTCAATGTCAATTCATGAATGAATATAAAATAACGAATCCTTTAAATTAATAAATTCATTGTGCGCGCGCACGTCACTAATTGTGATACGCACAGGTGGCACGAGAGGTTTTATTATATGCAAATGAAAGAACTAAAATGATACATGTGCGGCCAGTAATCACGCGATTTAAATTCCGCTCCTCGATCTACGAGCTGCATGTGTAGCACATTGTTATTTGAACATCCACCTAATTAGTGAACCGTGACAGAGCATCAATATTATAAACAAATCATTCTCAAAAGACAACATAATTTGAACTCAACCGCGATTTTTGTAATGGATAAATATCAGGTATGCCTTTTCTATTTTTATTCCGTCTCTTGCACTTTACCTTGCATCCAAGGCTTATCTTACGCACCCCCTTATCTCTGACAGAAAATTGAGAAGTTGGGAGAAGGTTTTACATAGTCTTTCAAGCAAAATTCTCCAACAATAAAAATCCTTTCAGTTTCAATATCACTTACCAATCGCAATGATTTAATCTATTTTGTGATAAGGGACGTACGGA
Organism: Acaulospora colombiana; assembly: GCA_910592055.1. NCBI lineage: Eukaryota > Fungi > Glomeromycota > Glomeromycetes > Diversisporales > Acaulosporaceae > Acaulospora > Acaulospora colombiana. The sequence goes on along the minus strand of CAJVPT010004289.1, from coordinate 3,423 downwards.
ATTGTTTACAAGGCACAGAACAGGGAAACGAATGAAATCGTTGCTTTGAAACGTATAAGATTGGATAACGAGGAGGAAGGGGTAAAATTCGAATCAAATTCGATATAATTGTAAAAATAATTCATCATTAAATCGAATCTTCGTTACTCATTGTGTCGAATGTGTTAAAATGAACCTTCTACTATAATTTCAGGTTCCATGCACAGCGATTCGTGAGATATCGTTATTGAAAGAGTTAAAGCATGCAAACATAGTTAGGTAACTACTCTGTTATTTCACGACTTTGGTATTGTGCATGCGTTTCTCGTATCATGCAATTAACTGCGTCGTCTTTGTGAACATGTATGCGTAAATTAAAAGATTGTATGATGTCTTACACACGGAAAAGAAGCTTACGTTAGTATTTGAATATTTGGATTCGGATTTAAAGAAATTTTTAGATACTCACGGAGGTGATTTGGATGTATTGATGATCAAGGTGAACGATCGAGTGAACTCCTTTTTGATTTCGCGACACAACTTTTCTGATGGAGTCTCTCAAACATCATTTAATAGCAATTAATGTATCAACTATTGAAAGGAATCGCGTATTGTCATGAACATCGGGTTCTGCATAGGGTAAAAATTGAGAGTTAAAAAATCGTCGATTCGTTGTCATCTCATGGATCTAATTATTTGAGTATTAGGATCTGAAACCACAGAATTTATTGATCAACAAGGTGAGTCGTTCATTTCCTGAATAGGTATTTGAAGCATTTTCGAGGATATTTAAAGTTTTTTTTTTTTTGCACAGAAATGCGAATTAAAACTAGCTGATTTTGGCCTTGCCCGTGCCTTTGGAATTCCGGTGCGAAGTTATTCACATGAGGTTAGCAGACTTAAACTTATCACTGAGTCGCATCTTAAGCTCGGTATTTAATTGATGTTATCTAAATAATTAAAGGTGGTAACGTTATGGTATCGCGCACCAGATGTTCTGATGGGATCAAGACAATACTCCACATCCATCGATGTATGGTCGGCTGGATGCATATTTGCAGGTTGCTAGAATAATTTTGTGTTCGCATTTTGTCCTTTTGACGAATTTATTATAATAACAAAAATCTCATTTTACAAGAAATGGCATCCGGAAGACCCCTGTTTCCGGGCAGTTCGATTAAAGATCAACTGCTGAGGATATTCAAATATCCTTTTGTTTTATTTTTGTTAACGAAAAACCAATTGTCTATAGCCACCATCATTTATTTCCCTAACTGCACTGAACAATTCTAGGTACTCCGACCGAGGAGACATGGCCCAGAGTTTCATCGTTGCCAGATTATAAGGTAAGAATAAATTGCGCATAAATGCTCGTGCATTATACATTAGGCATCTAATAGCATCATTTGAAATTAATTGCAGAGCGATTTCACAATTTATTCGAAAGCCTCCCTGGAGACGATCCTTCCAAAACTTGATGCTCAGGGCATCGACTTATTAAGTGTAAGTTTTTTTGCATCAAGGAGGTTCCGTCGCTTCTTGTTAATCTGTAATCCATTTCATGCATGCAGAAATTAATAGAGTATCAACCCGAGAAACGAATTAGCGCCGAAGATGCTCTGAGACATCCGTACTTTGACGAAATTCACAAAAAGGAATCGTCGCAACAATCCTCCGTCTGAATTCGAACCTTTTGATTCGATTTATCTTCACGTATTTTTATCGTTCAAATATTATTTCGTCCCCTGCCTAATTCCCCTCCCTCCAATTCGGATTATATCGATGTTGTATATTAAAATTTACAAAAATCAACTCTCTCCGAGTCCAACGGATCTCTGCCATCGTGTTAAAGTGGTATAATTTAACTCATGTATAGGATAAATAAAAGATTGTCGCATTTCGTTATTCATCAAGATTAGAAAAAAAAATCTACATTTATTATTTTCTATTTATTTATTTATTTATTTATTTTCATTTACTTATTAATTTCAACAAATCTGATGTCCTAAAAGGAAAGATGAATTTAGAGCACATTGAATGACCCACTTCTACAATTGGTCATGGTTATTCGAGATTCAAAATAAAGTTAATCCTTGCAGATGCACTGCAATATTCCTGGAAAGTATCCACAAAAAAGATGTAACAATAATAGATCGCACGAGGGCGGAGATCCGAGCCTTGGGTAACAGCATGTGTCTAAATCGATTATCCATAGCGATAAAGATTTGATTGATTTGCCCAATTCTTGTGGCACAAGTTTGACATCTCTTAAATCATCTAAACTTTAAAAATGCGAGAGTCTACCCTGTTTGTCGCTTTTTTAAAAGAAGAAAAAAAATGGAAGCAGCAAATTCCAAAACAACCGCACCCATACCTCAAGTGTCCACACCAACCGTTCTTCTTCCTAAAAACGATGGAAACCTTAAAAGAAAAAATACGAAATATCCGTTTTGGTTCGGAGGTATTCAGAGATCATTATTTCGATCGTCTACGTGTTGCGGTTTTACCCGAGAATCTTCTCAAACTCATTGACGTTAAAACATCATCCTCCGACAGGTGCCGCTTCCTGTGCCTCGTGTCTAGTTACCCACCCTTTGGACACAACTAAAGTTCGTATGCAAACCAACATTAGCGCCAACAAGGTAGGATCCATGAGGACTGCGATCAGTATCATAAGGACGGAAGGAATTCTCGGAATATACAATGGTCTTTCCGCCAGTATACTGAGGCAGGCCACCTATTCCACAATGAGGTTTGGAATTTATGATAAATTGCGAATTCGTCTGACTAAAGAAGGAGGTAAGATCATCCATCTGAACGTATGGGAATTCCCCGTTGTTTGGAATTAATTGATTTGTGATGAGAAGATGGAAGTAGGACAAAGGGAACGGGAATGTGATAAAATTTTGATAGTAGGCCATACATATTTCGTCCCCTATTTAGGCACACACTTGCAATATTCAATGTGTCATTCCACTTTATATAATTGTATTTTCTAGAAAACCTTCCATTTGCAAAGAAGATTATTTGTGCGTCAGTGGCAGGTTGCGTGGGTGGTGCGTTCGGTAACCCTGCAGATCTTGTGATGGTCAGGATGCAAAATGATGCCAAATTACCGTCGGAATCAAGACGGAATTACAAGAATGCATTCGATGGCGTCTTCAGAGTTGTTAGAGAAGAAGGAATTAAAGGCCTTGCGAGAGGAATAGGTCCGAATGTCAACCGGGCCATATTGATGAACTCTTCACAATTGGCATCTTACGATCAGTTTAAACAGGTTCTATTGGAAACAGGAATCTTTCGGGATAATATATTCACGCACTTCACCTGCAGCCTGTTGGCGGTAAGTTATCGTGCGACAGACACAGTCCTTTCCGTTCTTGGGATTGATATTTACGATTCCGGTCATTCTCCTTTAGGGAATGGTGGCAACAACAGTTTGTT
>CAJVPT010004288.1:0-13726 GCA_910592055.1 Acaulospora colombiana | reverse complement strand
AGACTTGCTCATTCTCAAGGAGCCACCAATATGTATTGATTAGTTATAGAGAGGTTTCGGCATATAATTAACTTCATCAGAAATAATTTCATTCCATTCTGAGTTTTCTATGTATTCAGAAGAAGTTTTTGTCACCTCTTTTTGTTTTCCCTTACAGATACAATCATTGTTAAATGGCCATCTGTTTCTGTTAAAAACCTTTTGACATTGTTTGCAATAAGCATGTGTATGATAATCTATGTCCTTTCATTACAAATATTACACTATTGCCTAGCAATAAACCATTGATCTTTAGTTTAACACTCTTAATCTCTTGTAAAATATAATTATCCTGGAGATTCATCCTCTTCAGAAATAAGCTCTATATGTGATTTATAAATATCTTGACCTAGCATTAGGATAGGAGTTTTATCTTTATACATTTGGGATATAGCATCTATATTGCTAGCTTTTTCCCAGCTCTATAGATAACAAAGTAATTATAGAATTTCAGGTGAAGAATCCATCTTGCTCTTCTTCCTTTTAGTTCAAATATTTTTAACTATTGTAAAGCAGAATAGTCAGTGATTAGGTAGAAATATTTATTCCTAGGTATTGATAAAAGTGTTCTACTGCCCATATAACAACTAAACATTTCAGTTCAGTTGCTACATAATTTCATTCTGCTCTTGTTAAACTGTGACTAGTATATGCCACAGCATATTCTTTATTTTGATCATCTTTCTGGAAAGTACAGTACCAATGTCAGTTCCTGAAGCATCAGTGTAGATATAAAATAATTTGGCAAAATCAGGATATCTCAAAATCAGAGCAGTAATTAAATATCTCTTCAAGAATTTGAAGACTTTTTCTTGAGCTTCTGCCCATTCAAACAATGTATCTTTTTTCAGTAGTTGATTTAGAGACTTAACAATTGTGAAAAAGTTCTTGATAAATTTTCTGTAACAGGAGGCAAGTCCTAAAAATTCTCTGACTTGTCTTACAATGGAGGGTCATGAATAATCACAGACCTTATTTATTTTTTTATAATCAGGTTGAATTTCTTCATTATTAATTTCATGTTCAAGGAGTTTGATATGTGATAGAAATAAGTGACATTTTTTTGAGTTCAACATTAGATTGGCTTGCCTAAAGGTATCTAGAATGATATTGATATATATGCAATAGTTTTCAAATGGTTTGAAAAAGATAGTAATATCATTCAAATAAACTTCAACAAAATTTTTTCTGAATGGACCAAGGACTTCATCCATTAGTCTTTGAAAGGTTATGGGAGCATTGTATAATCCAAATGGCATAACATTGAACTTATAGAGTCCAAACTTCTTAATAAAAACAGTTTTCTTTTTATCTGCATCACTCATAACTACTTGTCAATAACCACTTGCAAGATCAAAACAAGAGAACCATTTAGTACTGTTAAAAGTTTCTAGAAGATCATCTATTACTGGCATGATATAGACATCTTTCTCTGTGACTTCATTTAACTTTTTATAGTCAACACAAAGCCATTTCTTGTTATTTTTCTTTGGTACCACTATCATAGAAAAAGACCTGGGGCTAATAGTTGGGCGATAATTCCTCTTTGTAACATGTTCATGATTTCTTTCTTAATGAATTTCAACTAATCAGAAGAGGTTTTATATGCTCTTTGTTTGATTGGTTTCGAATTACCAGTATCAATGGTATAGATTATCACATTGGTTCTTCATAAGTCATTAATTTGTTCTTTATTGGAGATGCTTTTAGCAAAAATATCTTTATTTTCATACAAAAGTTTTTGCACAATTACTTCTTGTTTTTTAGGTAAAATACCTATATTTGATATATCAAGTTCTTCATAAGATGCTTCTGAGAAATATATAGCTAGATTTTTAGATAAAATGTCTTCCATATAGATATCAGAAGTGTATGCTTCTAATTCTTTGAGATCTTCTTCTTTTTGATATTCAATTTCATTTAAGATCTCATTATTATTATTGGGAAATTCTTCTATAATAGATTGAAAAAGAATATCTATTAGATAAGTTGTTTCAATATCAATATATCTTCTATTATAATAAATTTGTAATATTTGTATATCAAAGTTTCACTTGGCCTTCATCTTTTCAAACCAGTCAATACCAAGAAGAAAAGTTTCTTCTCAGAATTCAATAACTTGTAGTTTAATAGGAATTATTAAATCTTGAATAAAGATTTTGTAAATTTGAAATTTGTTCAAGGGTTCTTGTTCTTGTACCATTGATAGTTACCACAATTGTTCTGAAGGGAGCATCTGGAGAAAGTCCAAGTTTATACATAAGCTTTTTCATAATAATGCTTACAGCAGCTCCTGAATCCAAAATAGTCACAATTGGATTTCCCTTAATTCATACATGGTATTTGGCAAATGTTATTCTCTTCTTTTTTTCTTCTGACTGAAGATAGTTTATAACTTCAGTATTTTTGAATCTTCTTAAAACCTTAATCAAGCTTTTTTACTGGTTAGGATACTGTAGCATTTGTTCAAGAGTAGCATTTGAATAAATTTGTAGAATATCATCTGAAATATTATATATGTTCAAGTTATCTATGATGGAGGGTTGATACTTTGTTTTAGATCTTCTGGGGGCACAATAGGTACTACTACATTTCTTGTACAGTTTCTTCTTGTAATTCCATAGATTGTACTGGAATTCTTCTGGTTTGTAATTGAATTTTTTTTTGAGATTTTGATTGTTTCTGCTTTCCTCTAGCTTCTCTTCTATTAGTAAAGTAAGAGGATAGTCTTGCTTATTGACCAATATAAACTTATTCTTTCTCTTCATCATTCCATTCTTGCGTGGAATATTGTTCTATTATTAATAATTAATTGGTTGATTTCTTTTAAAAGGAGGTCGATAGGATGGTAAGGTTCTTTCAGAAAGATAATCTCTTGTAAGATAGTCAGATTTGCTACATTTGAAACAGCTTTCTGTAAAATTTGGCCTTGGGATAGGAGCAAATGACTGCATTCTTCGTACTGGTAAATTGCTTCTTTATTGAAGGGAGTAGGCTTCTATCTTTTCCAATCTTTCAATTAAATTGAGTTGCATTTATTCGAATTTCTTGATTAGTCTATTCATAGTCTCTTCTTATGCTTTAGAGACTCTAGAACCAGAATTTCTTGATATAGGAGGTCTTTCATCTTCATGAATATCTTGATCTTCTTCATATTGCTTCACATATTTGAGAGCATCAGCAACAGCTGCTGGTTTCATTATTGATACAATAGGAGCAACATAAGAGTTCAATCTGTGGATAAAGAATCTAAGTTTTTGTTTATTATTCATAGTTCCATCTATATCTATCTTGGCCAATAACTTTTTAAAAGCAGTATAGTAGGAGTCTATAGTTTTATAGAAGCTTTGTTTTCTTTTTTCCAAATATTTGATCCATTTGTTTATTCAATGTTGGAAACAAAAATAGTTTAAAAGGGCTTTAATAATAGCATCTTTTGCCATTGCATTATTGTTAATATTGTTAATATTATAACAGGCATCCCAACATTTTTCAGCTTTATCAATAAGGTGAGCATTAATTATTTGATAAAGTTTTTCACCTTTCCAATTGTTGACTTGGGTTGCCTTAGTAAACTTCTTGCTCCAGTCAACTGAGTCTTGATTACTATCTCCAAAGAAGATTTCTACCTTCATAACTATACCATAGATATTTTTATTAACTAAGTTGTAAATTTTGTCATTTGTTTTTATCATATTGCTATTGATAAAAGGAGGTTCTTGAAAAAGGGTTTCTAAGTTTAAATCTTCAAAATTAAGATATGTTTCTTATAAACTTGAGTTTTTAAATAAAGAGGATAAATATAAGTTTTTACTATTATATAAAAAATTATTCTATAGAACAAAAGGGTAAGAGAATAAGTTAAAATTGAACTGAATAGAAGAAAATATAAAGTCATCTAAAGGTATTGGAGGTGTGATATCAATAAAATATTCAAAAGAGTTAATTATATGAATAAAGTTTGAGAGAATACTATCAAAAATTAAAATATTGAAATATCTAATACTAAAGATAAATTGGTAAACTATATATAAATAGTACTATTAATTAATTGGGTAAAATAATATTGGGATTTAGAAGTATAGGAAATAGCAAAGAATTGGGTTTGATACCAATTCCAAAATCATAGAAAATAAATATTAGGATGTTGTAAAAGATAACAAGTTTCACAAGATTCATCTGAACAAGATCTCTTCCTTAGGTCTTCTTCAGGAAATAACTGATGACTTAGTCATATAGCTAGTGTTAAAGGCCAAAGAAGTCAGAAAAAGTTTAGAATTTTTGCCATGGTCACGTGACCGAAGATCGTGACACGACCAAAGCTTACGCGAAACAATCAATTGCTGACTATCGCCATACCCCTTGCAAGCTAAAAGAATACGCGAACAATCCATTCGTGTCAAAAAGGTAAAAAACTATACACTGAGGTAATAGAAAATTAGCTGACCACAAAGCAATTTATGCATGATATAATACTAGAATAGCCATAGTGATTATGTAATAGCCCTATGTGAAAAATATATAAATGTAACTTCCTTCAATGACTTAATAAAATGATGAATTTCATGACGAATCTTTTGGTTAGATTGTTATAACAGTGAAATTATAAGTAGTTTTAGAGAAAACTACCTTGAGACTCATCCAAATCTTTTTACATCTCTGCCTTGATTTTGTATTGTTTTTGTGTGTGTGATAAAAGGACAGACTCTTCTATCCGCAGGTTATGCGAGCCTTTGATCATTAGCGACAGACTCGCCGATTAGCCTGCTATACTAGTTGTTGTTAAAGTGATCACTAAATTTATTCATACAAGATTTTTTTCTCTTGATACTTACTAGACTTTGGATTCCAAATCACTGGAATTTCTCTTCAGTAAATACTTCTAATACTAAGCAAGGCTTTTCTTCTTTTCTTTAAAATGTGAGAGGAGTATATTTCACAGTCACCATCAATTTATCAACATATCCAATTCACCTCTTAGGAATCAGATAGAGACAGAGAATTAATGTAGGGAAACATAAAGTTAGACTTCTAACATGATATGCAAAAGTTCCTAATTTGGGCAATAATAAATAAAGAGGTTTATTACTAGTGATTTAGGCAGGTGAGGTAGAATAATAATTTCAGATTAAAGGTAATTTTATTGCTGAATAAATCCCGAGGAGTCTCTAGAGGAAGAATTTTCTCCTTTAAATATATAATTGAGTTAAATAATATTTGAGAATATAAACTAAAATAAATAATAATAATAATTATGCTATTAATTTCACTGGACCATTAAACTATATTATCTTAAACAGAACTTAAGTATCCTTTGAAAATAATAGTTATATGTGATAAGATAGGACCATAAAATATAATAAAGTACTTTATACTAAGTTTACTAATAGCAAAATTGACTATTAATGTTCTAGAAGTGTTCTGGGAGATCTCTACTTTCAGATGACCAAAAAGATCGTGACATTCTAATTTGAGATACTGGGATTATCCTGGGTACTAGAGAGATCATATGATGAAATTTTATAGTTCAACAGTGTATATCAATTTGTTATTGATATATCATGTGTAGGATTTATGGGATTAAATAGTGGTGGGTATAAAAAAGATATATCATTTCAATTATTTCTAAATAGTGAATTAAATTGTGAACATAATCTTGGATAAATAGGATTTTGTGATGATTACATATATAAAAATGCCTTATTTTATGAGATTACATATGAAGATAGAGATTGAGATCTTTACAAAAGTGTTCAAGATCTCTGTCATGAAAATTTTCTTGATTTACTAGGTGAATGATTCCTGGATTATGAACATTCTCTTATTGATGAACCCAAGAATTTTTATCCTCAAAAATATCTACTATATTATTGTTTTCATCCTTTCTATACTTCTACTAACCATATAATTATCTCACACTGAAGTCAATTGTAGAGATATTGATATCTGACTCGAAAAATTAGGTTGTCTTTTCAATTTCTGATAATAATTTCTTTGATTCCAAGGTGTAATTGAATTTTGTATTGAATTAAATCTTGTCTGTCACAACAAATAATCAAAATCAATATTTCCTTCTCCTCTTCCATGACCTTTATTTAAAAAATCAATAGAAGGATTTGTTTTATTTACAAAATTCAAACAAAATAATATAATAATCAATTTCATCTTTATTTATTTAAAAAATATATATAATACTTATTTATATTAATTTCTTCTCTCCTTTTCTTTTAACTATATTGATTTTTCTTTTTACAATGTCTTCTATTTATCCATTCTCTCCTCTCCAACTTGTAAATATTGTTATAACAATCTCACATCAATGATTTCAAATATATTTCTCACTCATATTGAATTGTAATTCCTCCTCATTTTCTCAATATCGAAATATATCTAATATTATGTGTAATAATTAACAATTGTCTAAACTGTTGATTTGATAATAGTATAATAGGTAAGAATAAAAGTTGATTAAAATTACTTCTCAAATAACCTAGTTGCATGAGTTTATGAACAGATCTAATCAAATTTCCTCTCTATAAATAAATCTCACTATTATACTTATACATTAAACTATATTTCTTATTCAATATTGACATATATTACCCTTTTTTAGTTTTCATATATAAACTCAGAAGATGAATTACCATATAAGGTCCTCCAGCACTACCTTGACTATACACTAACAATGTAAACTCTAACAATAATAATACCAGAATAAAACATATATTTATTTTGGGTAACTATAATCTCGATATTAATAAAATCTGATTCTTTATTGTTGATATCCTTCTCATTTCTTATATTTCAACTTTGAATCAACAACAATCAAATTTAATAAAATAAAATAAAAAATATGATAATATAAATTTATATTCCTCAACTTTATTTAATCGAGATAATTTATATAGGTATTTATATATTTTTTACTATTAAATCTCCAAAATTTGAACAATGTATCATAATTCTTATCATCTTCCTTATTACCAGATTCTTTCTTTTATTTCTGTTTCATCAAAGAAATTATCAATTGATGTTGATTATCACCCACTATTATCCTCATATCAAATTTTGGTTCTCTCATAAAATGATTAAAAAAGCAAAAGGACAAGATTGCAAAAGTCAAAATAGAGCAAGTGGAGAAAGAGAAAGTAATAAAGATATTATAGTAACTGAGAAAGAAGTTTCACTGGCAACAAAACTCAGAAGCAATATTAGTTAGTCAGAAAATAGAAGAATTACAATGAGTTTAATACCATCAGTAACTGGTAACAATAGAGAGCCAATAGGAAGGCAGAGATACTAGGAAGCAAACCAAGTCCCATACTAGGTTTCACAATATTTCTTGAAAATAGATAATAAAGCTTTGAATATTAGGTGACATCAAAGGCAAACAACAAAATGGAAAATAAGAAGCTTAAGATTAACTACAATATAAGAGTTAAAGGTAATCCAGTTGAGTAAAATATTAAAGAAACTTAACAAATAACTAGGCAAACTAGAGAAAGGCATACTCAAAAAGAGGATCAACTGCTTCTAAAAAGAGTGCCTCAGTTCAATTACAAAAAAAGAAGGGTTATTAGCTCACTATTCCTAAGTTCAAAATGCAAAACAAGGGCAAAAAATGATAAATAGAGAAAAAAAATAGTAGATAGCAGTATAGCAATCAAGATCTTGATATTTTTCTATAAATAAAAAAAGATGAATTTCTAGAAAGAAATAGAGAAGACCAATAGAAAAAAGCAAAAATAGAAGAAAAAACAAAAGAGGAAGATATAAATAAAAGGGTGATTAAAATAATTACACACAATATTAAAGGTATTACTGATAGTATAAACCAATATAGTTTTATAAAGAAATGTAAAATCAAGATATTGAAATAATAGAGCTATACAAAATAAAACTAATCAATATAAAGGCAAAATGGGTTATTCAGAATCAAATAACCTTCAAGCATTTTCATGGTATCAATAAAGACACTCATATAGCATAGAGTTAGTCTCTTAATAAAAAAGATTTGAAAAAAAAAGTAGCTTCAGTAGAAGAGGCAGAAGGATACATAACAGTAGTTAATATGCTTATAAAATAAAACAAGATATATATTATCCAAATCTATATTTTCTTAGACAAATAGCAAAGCAAAAAGGTACAAAAAAGTATACAAAGTTTTATTAAAGAAAAGAACAGACAAGGCTTTTATATAATAGTAATAAGAGACTTTAATGTTGCATACAATCCTATAGAAAAAAGAGTATCAATATTTAGAGCTAAATTCAAACCATCTTGATATCCAGAAATATCACTGTTCAACTTTTAGATAAGTGTCCTTCCTTGATATATAGGTTATATAGAAAGAAATAAATAAAACTTCAATAAGATAAGATGTTACTAGCAGTAGTTGAATTGATTATATATAGATATTTCAAAGCCTTACAAACTATTTAATACTTAGATTTGACAATCAAAGTATGAAAGAAACAATAAGAAGTGATCATATTATACTAGTGCTGGCAATGCATAATATCAATCTTTTTACAAGAGATATCAAAAACAATCTTTTCACAAAGAGTAAATAAAAAATTGATATAAAGGGACCAATATTTAATAATGGGTCCCTAAATTATTTAGCATAAAAATTTCACAGATCACTTATGTCCCTTTTTGAGGAACAAAATTTATAGCTCTTCACTTCAATAGGGACAAAAGTCAAGAAATATTATAAATCAATGATTTGGATAATGAAAAAATTGTAAGTAGTTTTTTTATAGTTATTAATTTAAAAATTTTAATGTTTCCTAGTAAGAGACATTTGATTTTTGTTCCTACCTTCCCCTTTAGAGACCTATCTTTACCAATATCTAAATAGTAAAAGGTATTTAGTAGAAGTCTGAATTACAAATTCAGAATGGCAATGGATCCATTGTTTAAAGAAAAGCCTGAAAAATATAAAAAAAAAAACTCAAGCAAACAAGATTAGGAAGACATTCAAAGAACAAATATGTAGGATAGCACATAACAAGCTTGCGACCAAAAAACTATCTGCTTTCCAGAAAAAATATCATAGGCATAGGCCAAGTATCAGAGAGCCCTTCAGCTAGTTATACTCTTTAAAAAGGCAGAAAATACACATGATCTAACCAAATTGCAAGATCTTAGTATGGAGATAAGAAACACAACACTACCTTCAGTTCTAATTATCTGATCAAAAACTATTGCATCCAATATAGCATTTTTCAAATTCCATGAAAACTCTTAAAAAAAGATATATAAGATGCAATAAAAGGCCTAAAACTTGCTTATCAGAATACAGAGGTAAAAAAAACAAGGGATATTATTAAAAAAGCCTTGGAACAGAGATGTGATGACTTACATGGCAATTAAAGGAGAATAGTAAACTTTTTAACTAATAAAGAGTGGATTAAAATAATGCTGAATAGGATCAAGGTTAAAAATGAAAAAAAGAAATATATAACTATCAAGAAGTAAGAAATCAAAAGAGAAATAAGGAGATATTATCATATGACATTCAAAAAATAAAATGCTAATTTTGACGGCCTTATAGAAGATTAAAAAAAAGAATACAATCCTAAAGGTTATATTAAAAAAGGTGATACAAAAATCTATTAGAGTCAATATCTTAAGAAAAACTATATAAAATACTTCAAGAACTTCCTAATAATAAAGTTATAGGAAGATCAAAAATCAACTATAAAATACTAAAAAGACTGGATCAAGAAGAAAAAGGATATCTTAGAAAAATGATTAACTGCTTTCTAAGGTAGGAAGTTACTCTAATAGGATAGAAGCAAAGCCATATATACTCCATAGTAAAGTTAAAACCATAGAAATGGGAACTTCACAATACCAGATTGATAGTATTGCTAGAGATTATACAAAAATATTTCACCAAGATTCACACAAACAGATTGAGAAATATCTATAAGATCAATAATATTCTGAGAGGACTTAATTATGCAGAATTACTAGGAAAAAGAATAATAGACCTGATTCAAATTCTTAATAATATTTGTGAAGAAGCAAGAAAAAATAAAAAGAAGTTATAAATATTTTTTCAAGATACAGCAAAAATATATAATACTATTAGCCTTAATATATTAATCAAGATAATGAATAAAATCAAAATACCAGAAGGCTTTATTCAAATCATAATAAGTCTATTTTGAAATCAAGAATTTAGAATCATAATTGAAAAAGATCTAATTGAGAGAGATGGGATTGACCAATGAAAAACTATCTTATCACTAATGTGAAAAATATTCTATAATGCTTTATTGTTCAAGATTCAGAATATTGAAGCAAAAGGCTACAAAATGTTAGTGACTTGGGACCCAGAGTTAAAGGAAAACACTAGAAGAAAACTAGAGTCAAGATATGCAGCTATCATATTCATGGATGATACAATATGAATAGCAAGATCAAAAGAGGATATGGAAAAGATTCTGGAAGAAGCAAGGATCTTTTATTGGACAAATAACTCATTAATTAATAGTAACAAATCAGTATTAATTATTATTAATAACCCTAACTAATATTCAAAAGAAATTTAAGCAGGAGTTGATAGAGAAGTAATTAGATAATTGGATAGTATACTATTCTAGTGAATTTGCAATACTTTGACAATGGCATATAGAAAACTGTTCAAAAATAAGGCCACACTATATCAATCCATACTTAATAATATAGTACACTATTTCAGAATTTACAATTTAAAGAATATTTAGATATTGCAAAAAGAAAGTCAAATAATAGGATTGTGCAATAGGTTAAATGACTTAAAACTAGTTGGAATTACAACAATTATCAAGTTAAAGTAATCACAGATTAAGACTAGAAATCTCTCAATCTGCTTATATATAACTCCCTAAACCATCTTACAGAAAAGAACAACTTCACATTATAAATACTAAAACTGACCAAAGATTTGGAGATAACCTCCATAGCTGTAAGTGAAGTGATATCTTTAATTGGAGTATCATAAATAATCCAATTAAAGATTATATAGTAACAGATAAATATTATAAAGCTATTTATTACTCAAATACAATAAGTTAATGTATATGAATTAGCTTATTAACTATAAAACTAGAGAAATATAGAACTGGTGAATGCTACAACTTTTACAAAATAAAGTAAAGAACCTATTTTAGAATAATACTTGTCAATAATAAGGAAGATATAAAGAAACAAGTTAAGACAACTCATAAGGTCTTGTAAAGAAGATTGGTTAAAGTAGAGTCCAGAACATCCAGTACTTAATCTCAATCTTGATAAAAGGCAAAAACTTTGGATTATTACCAAGAGCAATAATCAGCAGTGACTACTTATTTGAGAAAAGTTGATTCTCAGTAATAAAAAAGATATATTAAAATAGATTATTTTAAATGTGACAGCTTCAGGAAAAATTTAGGATCAAACTTGATATGATGCCAGGACTGCTCAAAAGTGATCAAGGCTGAAAACTAATGCATAGTAGAATCAAACATAGAACAAACATATATGATTTATTATTTTAATACTAAAAAATCTATAAGAAAAGCTCAACTTTAGAAATTCCTTGTTTCAAGATAGCCCTAGAGGGAACAATAAGTAGAACAATTCATATAGACTTAGTAACTATGCAATATGATAGAAGGAAACTAGAAGAAGTAAAGATAGAAAACTAGAAAAAGAAGCCTATTAAAAAGAATATTAAAGAAGGTACATATTAAACCTATCTAATTAAAATACTCAGATGTAACAAGGAGGATAATAGTAATAATACAGCAACCTTTTACTCTAATGGGTCTCTTGTTGATCATGAAAACAAAAATATGAAGATAGATTTGACATGGATATAAATTGAAAAAGTAGAAAGGGAAAGCAAGTTCTTAATAAGAATAGCTAATTGATCTTTATCTATGAGAACAAAGCTAATAGTGATAGTTACTATACTACTAATAGTACTAGTAAATAACAAGATCAAGATCTATACAGATAGCCAAGCCTGCATCTTTAAATAGAAAACTATAGAAAAGAAAGATCCCAAAAAATCTACAAAAAATGGTCAAAAAAACAAATTTGATCCTTGTAGATATTAATATTAAGCCTGGTAAAGAAAAAAAAATAGATCTAAACCCTATTAAAATTAAAGCACACTCCAATATTCAATACAATAAGGAAGCAGACACTTTAGCCAAAGAAGCAAAGTTTCCAACAATAAAATGGCAAGATCTGGACTTATCTAAGATTATTACTGAAATCAAATAGCAAGATATAGTGCTGAATACTCCAATAAGACAGTTTATTAAAAAAACCAATATTAAAATAATGATATATCAATGGACAACCTAAAATAAAATAGACAAAAAGTGAGGTCATCAAATCCAAGACCAGCATATGCACACATGGAACCTAATTTGAAAGCAAATGAATAATAGGTATATATGGAATACCTCTTTTAAAGAATTATAAAGAAAAAACTTTCTTATTAAGATAACCAGTAACAAACTACCCATGTTAATAAAATTAGTTACAAGAAGACTAGATTTATATAAGCAAGTAAAATTTTTTACATATGGATAGCAAGAAGAAATAATAGAATACTTGCTAGAATGTTAAACATATAAAACTGAGTAGCAAGAAGCCTGGCAGAAAGGTATAGAAGATATGATACAAGGTTTTAACAAACTCCTAATAGATAGGAAAAAGGAGTCAAAAAAAAAAAGAAATAAGTCTGACATTTGATAACATAATAAAAAGAGAAGAAATGAATAAGAAAATAGCTTAACTAGTGGAAAGAATCTTAAATACTAGTCAGGATATACTTAGCTTCTACATAGAATGGATTGAAAAAGATCTAAAGGATGAAATAGTAAACTCGAAGTACTATGTAAAAAGAATCAATAAATAAACAAAAAAGTGAATAATAAAAATACAGAAGAAAACACATAAACACTTCAGAAAGAAAATTTGAAATATCAAATATGAGAAAATAATAAAATGGAAATGGATATTAGTAATCAATAAAGGAGACAAGATCAAAAGACTGATATATTTACAAAGCCTAAAAAATAGAATCAAAGTATCAGGAAACTAGTCATATCAAGTATCATTAAGGAAAGAAGAATTAGAAAACATGATGCTCAAACAGGTTCTGCTAGATGGAATAAAGTATGAAATGAAATAGTTGGGTTTTAATCTCTATCAGAACTCAAAACAATAGTGATTTGCAGGTAATAATATTAGAAGTTGGAAGAGAATTATCTGAACTTCTAATGGAGTAATAAATTACTTTTAAAATTACATTTAAAAATATAAAACAATCAAGATAAGTAGGTTAGTTAAAGAATTAACTTTAGCATTTTAAGTTATATGTATAACTTATAAATATTTAATAAAGCAATATAACTTGTCTAATAGAAGAGTGAAAAAATTATTTAAAGGTAAAAATTTGACAAAAAAAGATTTTTTGACAATAATAAAACTTTAAAAATTAAATATAAAATTTTTTGAAAAAAAAAAAGAAATAAAATTAATAATAAAATAAAATATATATAAATTTTAAATATTAGTTATATAATTAAGAATTTAAAATTTAATTTTTTTTTTTTTTTAAACGCTGGCTCAGCCTTGTTTTATTTGTATATTTGCAGCAAAATTACATAGGAGGACTACCCTAGAATTTACTACC
>CAJVPT010004287.1:0-13726 GCA_910592055.1 Acaulospora colombiana | reverse complement strand
TGTGTGTCGATATGTGTTTTATTAGGATTCTGTGAAAGTTCTTCCTCAGAGTGTCTTCCTGGTTGCTGCATATGAAGGGATAGGTAGTATCTTCTGTTTCTTTGCAGTTGTGACATTTGCTGTCTCTATAGGTTGAAGGGTATCTACTATGCAGTTTGCTCCTGGTTGATAGTTCTTCATACCAGAGGTTAAAGCTGAACTTTCTTAAGTAGTGGTCCTTGTTTGAGGTTGTCTGTTCTTCTATATTGGAGGGGTGTAGGCTATTGAAGGTGTATTACTAGTGTATATCCCTGAAGTCCTCCTCTATGAAGCTGTTCTGAGTTCTGTTGAGTAATCTCCATCTGATGAGTAAATGGCTCTATTGATTTGTTTTACCATGTTTTTTCCTGGTGTGTCTGTTAATGTTTGGTCCCATTGGATACTGATCGATAGTGATCCCTGGTGATATTCCCTGATGTTGACGATCTTCCTGTTGTGTTTCATGTCTTGTAATGTGGGATCGATTTTGGACAGTTTGTCTGCTTTCTTATTGAGAGGAATGCCTGTGTGTGCTTTGACCTTATGGAATATTATGGTTAGGCCCTGGTACTAATTATGGGTCCCTAAAGTATTTAGTATATAAAATTTTCCAGATCACTTATGTCCTTTTTTGAGGAACAAAATTCATGGCTTTTCACTTTAATAGGAACAAAAGTCAGAAAATGCTATAAATCAATGATTTAGATAATGAAGAACAATTGTGGATAGTTTTTTTTACAATTATTAATTTAAAAATTTTAATGTTTCCTAATAAGGGACATTTGTCTTATGTCCCTGCCTCCACCTTTAGGGACCCCCATCTTTATCTGGTGCTTCTTTATGTAGCAGTATGTGTTTAGGATTGTTTGGTTTTGGTGTTGTTTCTTTCTTGATTGGTGGTTGTCTAACGTTTATGCTAGATCAATTATCGCATTAAGGCTGTCTGTATAAAGCTGAACTGTAGTACCCCTGTTCAAGGTACTGATTGTTGTTACTATGGCCATGAGCTCTGCCCTTGTAAATGATGCATGTAGTTAATTCTATCCTTGGAAGGTGTGTTCACTTCCTTCTTTGTCCTTGATGACCCAGCCAAAGCCCATGTGTGGTCTGCTACCATGATCGTATACTGAGCCATTTGTGTAAATTGTTACCTGTCGGTGGTCTTTAAGCTGGTGCTGTATGGTTTTTAGTTCTTCTAGCTCTGAAGCTCCTAGGCTGAGTATTTTGTTAATGTCCATTAGGCCTGGTTTGCCCCTGTTTATCTGTAGCTTGGGATATGAGTCATCTTTCTGTGAGGATCCTGTTAGGTCTTTTAGTTCCTTTGTTATGGATCCCGGGGATATTCTGCATCTTAGTTCAGTTGTCAGGCCCTCTGTATTTCCCCTGAATGATATATTTGATCTTTTCACTAGGATCTGGATGGTGTGTTGCTTCCTTGCTAAGTATGTGCAGGATTCCAGTGATGCATCTCTTTTTCTTATTGTGCAACTCCTGCATCTCTCTAGTGGGGATTCCTTTATGGTTCTTGTATAGTATGTGTAAGTAACTGAGTTGGAACTGGTGTTTCATTTTTTCCTACCTATGATTTCTACCTGGTGTTTGAGTGTAGTGCTCCAATGTAGTTTGTGTGTATCTATTTGAACCAAAGGTTTGCCTTGATTGAAGGTTCTGAAGTTGTCAGTGGCTTTTGTTGTCTTGTCTTGTATGTGTGCTGTGATTGTAAGATTTCCTATAAGGCTGGTGTACCATTTTGGGGTTTTTTTTTTCCTTGTTTGGTTGATTGCACCTACTTCTCTCCAGTGTAGTGTCCATGTTCCTGTCGAGTTGAGGATCTGTCCTATGAACAGTAGATCATGTTTTCTATGTAGCTGTTTGGACTGGTGATATGTTGCCTTGGGTATAAGTTCTTTGATTGTATTGTCTATTCTTTCTATCCTCTGCGGTATCCCAAAGTTTGGATTTAGGTGAAATTGGAAACCATGTATTCTTAAGAGCCATAGAATGTCATGATCCAGGTTTTGCACTGTTTTTAGAAGTGGTTGAGTAAGATGTGATGTGACTGACTCTGTTGACCAGAACATGTTTTGCAGACTTTGTAGGCCCATTCTGGATATTTTCCCTAAAAGTCCTCTATCCTTTATTCTTTCTGTCCAGTTTTTATTATAAAGTTGCATCTGTTTGTCCCATTTGTGATCTATTCTGTGTTCACACCGGTTATATAGCAGTGTATTTGGAACTGTGGTGGCCATTCCGCATTTGTGTTTATATCTAGTTGTGATCTTCTCCATTAGCTGATTGCAGGTGCTTTCTGGCAGTACTATGTCATTCAAGAGATATTCCACACTTGGCATGAGTACATGGTTTATTATGTATCTTATTTGCTTGTCTATGGTTGCCTTCCAGTCTATTAGCTTACTTGTTTTTTGAACTTTCTCAGTGATTAGCTGTTTTTGATATGTCTTTTTTCCTGAGCTATCCAGCCATATGCCGAGCATTTTCATTGGAGTGCCCGGTATGCTACCCTTTATTGAACCTCCTTTGAGAGTGAAGCTTTGTTCGAAGTCTGCTGTTTGACTATTGATTATGATTAGCTGTGATTTTTGTAGATTTATCTCTATATCATTATGGGCATAGAATTCTGTTGCTATGTTCAGAATTCCTTGTAGTTCTTCTGAGCTGTCTGCCAGCTAGGTTATGTCATCCATGTATGCACTAGCTTTCACTGCCAAGTGTCTTTCTCTGTAAGGTTCTTCTATGAAACTTTTCATTCTGGTTGTGTATCCATATCCTCTTCTTGATAAATCGACTTCTGTTAGTAGGGGGTCATAGAAGATTCACCAGAGGAGTGGTGAGATTATGTCCCCTTGATTGATGCCATCTAATACTTTGTATTGGAAGGTGAATTCATGTACTGTGATGACTTTGTTTCCTCTATCTCTAAGTAGAGCCTGTATGATGCTGATTGCTTTTTGCGATATTTTGATGCACTTCATTGCCTTTACTAGCATCTCTGTGTTAACTGAGTCATATGCTTTGGCCATGTCTTGGCTGAGTATTCACAGTTTCTTCTTCTCTCTTCATGCATGTTCTATATAGAGATTCATTATGTGTATGGATGCTTGTGTGCTGCTACCTAGGAGTGCTACCCAGTTCAGTTTATTGAGGATGTTGTGTTCTGTGCAGTAGTGTGCTAGATGGTCACTCAGGATTTTTGTGAATATTTTCCTTCCTGCAATAAGTAATGTGATAGGTCTGGTTATCTCGATTCTATTCTGCCAGTCTTTGGATTTGGGGATTGGATATATGTGTCTTGTGCTCTATTCTTGGGATGTTTCTCTTTGTGCCAGAATTCTGTTGTACAGATCTATGAGCCATGCTAGTACTTTTGGCCCTAGGTTTTTATATGTACTGTATGGGATGTCATCTGGACCTGGTACAGATTTAGAGCTTCTGTTTCTGATTACTCTGTCCAGCTCTTGTGTAGTTATTTGTAACAGCAGGCTCTCAAACCAGTGCTCTTGTATTCTGTTGTTTGGTGTGTACTTTTTGCCCACTTATTTGAAGTTTCTACTGGTATAGTCTCTCTGTGACGGGTCCAGGCTTCGAAATGTTCTACTACTCTGTTTTTAATTTCTTCTGGTTCTGTGATCACCTCTATTTGGTTATCTCTTTCGATGACCAGCTTGTCTGTCATGATAGATCTGTTGGGTCTCTCTAAGATGCTATTAATAATTGATCTCTTGTTGTCCAGGAGCCATTGTTGCCGTTTTTCTATATATTGCTGTATTCTCCTGCTCCTTGGGGGATTGTTTAGGAGTTTAGCAGCAGTTTTGTACCGAATAATGTGATCTTTACATATCTTTTTTCAGTATGTTTGCTTGTTCTATTGGCTGGATAGTTCGCATGATAATAACTCCTTCGTCAGCTCTGGGAAATCCTTTTGTATGCTATTGATTTGCTCCAGTATGAGATGTTCTGTGTATTTGTTGGAAGTGTCGATGTTTCTTTGAAGAAGTTCTGCCAATGTCTGGATGTTGGTGATCTTCTTGTATAGAGTTGGAGGTTTTCCTATTCTCTTATTTCTTTTTTTTGATTTTATCTTGGGAATGTGATAATTTGCTACTGTTAGGAGGGATTGTTTGAATTTGTTTTATTTGCCTTCTATGTCTCCTTGTTTTAGTTTATCCTCTCTTTCTATATTGTCTTCCATGGTGCTCTTGAATTTTTTCCATTGTTTGGTATCTGTTTTGCTCCAGTTGTATTGTGGATTGCTTCTATGAATCTTCTGATGATTGTTGATGTTGAGTTGCCACATATCCATCCTAGTGATCATGATTTCATGGTCGCTCTTGTGTAGAGCATCTGGATGGTCTATTATGTGTGAGTTCCTAATTTGCCAGGTTTCTTGTAGTAAGTACCATATCTGATCAATTCTACTGTGCGTTCCTCTGTTATTGCTCTATGTAAAACTCTTCTGTGTTGGATTGTATGACCTGAATGTGTCTTTGAAATTCTTGGTTATTAACCATTCTATCAGCTTTGACTCTGGTTGGCAGCTATTTGGCTGTCTATGGGAGCTCTGTTTGTCCAGGGCTGGGTTGAGGATAACGTTGAAGTCTCCTCCTATTATGACATGTGCGTTTATTTTTTCCGCTTGTGCTATCCATTCCTGTATTGTGTGCTCTATCTCTGTCTTGTTTTTGTTGCTGCTACTCCTTGGTGGGAGATATACTTCTATGATCCTGAGTTTTTGTTTCCTTGGGAATGCCATATCTAATGCTATGACCCTTCCCTTAATCTCTTGTTTTCTGAATATTCTGATCGCAATATCCTTATGTATGGCTATGCTCACCCCTTGTCCTATCTTTTGCTGTTCGTCGATTGATGTGGATAGCTGATACTTTTGGTGCTTCCAATGTTGATCTGTTGTTCGTTTCCATTGATTTCTGTTGTGATAATGATCTCCCATTCTTTCTCTGCACAGTATTCTAGCCAAAGGTTATATTTGTTGTCCTCCACCATCGCTCTTATGTTGTGTGTTATGATTGACTATGAGGTATGGTTAGTATTGTTCTTCTTTTCTGTGTGTCCTTGGTTTTGTTCTGTGGTGAGATGTTCACTGTGATTTGGTTTTGTGATTATTGTTTGTTCGGGCAATATTGTTTGCTGCTTTCCCCCTTGGGGGTTCTGTTGTATTGCTTGCTATTATGTTAATATGTTGAGTTGCATTCTTCTGGGGATATCTGTTATGAAATCTTGATGAGATTAATTACCTCTTCCATTGTTGCACTCATTTTGTTTAGTTGTTGGTATGCTTCTTGGGATTTCTTTATGTCTTGGATGCTGTTGCTGGGGGCTCTCAGTTACTCCTCATTATTAGTGTTTGTATCCTTCTCCAGGTCTTCCATGAGTTTGTTGATATTCTCAGGGTACCTGTTAGTGCATTCTTGTTCTAGAGCATTCATTTTCTCAGCCAAGTCTTTCAGGTCATTCTTTATTTCTTTTATGTCCTTTTGGACTGATAGCAGTATGTTCAAGATGTCATCTTGGCATTGCTTGTTCTCTGGATTATAGTCATATTTCAGGATATTTGCATAGCTCCTTGGGTTGTTTCTGGTGTTGGAATACCTTTGTGTGTCTTGGTTAAAGGCTGGTCTGCTTCCTTGGTGTCTGATGATTCTGGGGTTGTTTGACCTGTTCATGTATTGTCTTGATAGAAGTGTTTCTGGTTTGTCAGGACATGAGTACATGTTGTGTTCTGGTGAGTCACAAATGCAGCATAAAGGAATCTCTTGTTGGACCCATTGTGTTTGTGTTTCTCTAATTTAAGGGGCTGATGATTTGGCTGCCTGTAGATCTTTTCTAGACTGGAAAGTGAAGACAGCAAATCTTTTAGCCTGGTTATCATTGTTCTGAGGTATGTATACCGATTTTGCTTCTGTGCTTGTGGTGATCACTGTCAGGTCTGATAATGTTGTATCCAGTGGTAGTTGGGTGAGGGTGGCACTGTAACATTCTCTTTCTTTTTTGATTTCATGGGTTTTGTAGAATAGGAATATCCTACATAAATAGTATCCCTTTGTGAGTAACCATTCCTGGCTGATCTTCACATAGTCAGAGGTATTGGAGAAGGTAATGTTTATTGTCTAGAATGGTCCAGCTTTCTGTAGAGTTATGTAGTCAATGTTTATCTATTCATTGAAAAATTCTGCTAGGTCTGTTTTGATGAAGTGTAGGGAAATGTCCCATACTCTGATTGTATAGAAATTGCTTTCTTGGGAACCCAAGGAGGTGATCTTCCTGAATTTGGCATTCTTATTCTCTGTAAGTATGGTTTCACATGCTTTGTTTACTTCTTTTTGACTGCTGAAAATAGTGGCAATCTGAGGTTTTCCAATTGGGTATTCATATCTCACATATTTCAGGGAGGGGAGGTGCACCATTTTTTGTCTGATGAAGTTTATTTTCTCCTCGGGAGTCTGTTTGGGAACCTGGTTTGGATCGATGAAGGCTTTTCCAGGCCTGAGGGTCTCTTAATATTCTTGGTGCTTCTGGAAGGTAGTTGGGAATCTCTGTTTTTTTCCGTGTTCTCATAACTGTATCCAGTCTGTTCAGTATACTTGGGATGCCCTCTTTGACCGAAGTGTCTAGGATTGTTTCTTTTTCAACGGTATGTACTGTATCTAGTGAGAGTGCTCTGCTAGTTCTTGTACTAGTCTCATTCTCCTTCTCTGGTTCTTGTGTGTTTGATTCAACATCTATCCTATTTGCTTGGTTCTTGTTCTCCTTCTTTTTCTTCTTATCCGATGGTTTCTTCAGATTAGCTGTTCTTGTTCTTAGTGGTGTGTGTCTGAGTTGTTAGGAAGAAGTTGTTGCTTTAATTTTCAGGGTCTTTTCATTGTTCCTGCTGATCCTATCAATATTGTATTCTGATGTTGAATCAAACACACAAGAACCAGAGAAGGAGAATGAGACTAGTACAAGAACTAGCAGAGCACTCTCACTAGATACAGTACATACCGTTGAAAAAGAAACAATCCTAGACACTTCGGTCAAAGAGGGCATCCCAAGTATACTGAACAGACTGGATACAGTTATGAGAACACGGAAAAAAACAGAGATTCCCAACTACCTTCCAGAAGCACCAAGAATATTAAGAGACCCTCAGGCCTGGAAAAGCCTTCATCGATCCAAACCAGGTTCCCAAACAGACTCCCGAGGAGAAAATAAACTTCATCAGACAAAAAATGGTGCACCTCCCCTCCCTGAAATATGTGAGATATGAATACCCAATTGGAAAACCTCAGATTGCCACTATTTTCAGCAGTCAAAAAGAAGTAAACAAAGCATGTGAAACCATACTTACAGAGAATAAGAATGCCAAATTCAGGAAGATCACCTCCTTGGGTTCCCAAGAAAGCAATTTCTATACAATCAGAGTATGGGACATTTCCCTACACTTCATCAAAACAGACCTAGCAGAATTTTTCAATGAATAGATAAACATTGACTACATAACTCTACAGAAAGCTGGACCATTCTAGACAATAAACATTACCTTCTCCAATACCTCTGACTATGTGAAGATCAGCCAGGAATGGTTACTCACAAAGGGATACTATTTATGTAGGATATTCCTATTCTACAAAACCCATGAAATCAAAAAAGAAAGAGAATGTTACAGTGCCACCCTCACCCAACTACCACTGGATACAACATTATCAGACCTGACAGTGATCACCACAAGCACAGAAGCAAAATCGGTATACATACCTCAGAACAATGATAACCAGGCTAAAAGATTTGCTGTCTTCACTTTCCAGTCTAGAAAAGATCTACAGGCAGCCAAATCATCAGCCCCTTAAATTAGAGAAACACAAACACAATGGGTCCAACAAGAGATTCCTTTATGCTGCATTTGTGACTCACCAGAACACAACATGTACTCATGTCCTGACAAACCAGAAACACTTCTATCAAGACAATACATGAACAGGTCAAACAACCCCAGAATCATCAGACACCAAGGAAGCAGACCAGCCTTTAACCAAGACACACAAAGGTATTCCAACACCAGAAACAACCCAAGGAGCTATGCAAATATCCTGAAATATGACTATAATCCAGAGAACAAGCAATGCCAAGATGACATCTTGAACATACTGCTATCAGTCCAAAAGGACATAAAAGAAATAAAGAATGACCTGAAAGACTTGGCTGAGAAAATGAATGCTCTAGAACAAGAATGCACTAACAGGTACCCTGAGAATATCAACAAACTCATGGAAGACCTGGAGAAGGATACAAACACTAATAATGAGGAGTAACTGAGAGCCCCCAGCAACAGCATCCAAGACATAAAGAAATCCCAAGAAGCATACCAACAACTAAACAAAATGAGTGCAACAATGGAAGAGGTAATTAATCTCATCAAGATTTCATAACAGATATCCCCAGAAGAATGCAACTCAACATATTAACATAATAGCAAGCAATACAACAGAACCCCCAAGGGGGAAAGCAGCAAACAATATTGCCCGAACAAACAATAATCACAAAACCAAATCACAGTGAACATCTCACCACAGAACAAAACCAAGGACACACAGAAAAGAAGAACAATACTAACCATACCTCATAGTCAATCATAACACACAACATAAGAGCGATGGTGGAGGACAACAAATATAACCTTTGGCTAGAATACTGTGCAGAGAAAGAATGGGAGATCATTATCACAACAGAAATCAATGGAAACGAACAACAGATCAACATTGGAAGCACCAAAAGTATCAGCTATCCACATCAATCGACGAACAGCAAAAGATAGGACAAGGGGTGAGCATAGCCATACATAAGGATATTGCGATCAGAATATTCAGAAAACAAGAGATTAAGGGAAGGGTCATAGCATTAGATATGGCATTCCCAAGGAAACAAAAACTCAGGATCATAGAAGTATATCTCCCACCAAGGAGTAGCAGCAACAAAAACAAGACAGAGATAGAGCACACAATACAGGAATGGATAGCACAAGCGGAAAAAATAAACGCACATGTCATAATAGGAGGAGACTTCAACGTTATCCTCAACCCAGCCCTGGACAAACAGAGCTCCCATAGACAGCCAAATAGCTGCCAACCAGAGTCAAAGCTGATAGAATGGTTAATAACCAAGAATTTCAAAGACACATTCAGGTCATACAATCCAACACAGAAGAGTTTTACATAGAGCAATAACAGAGGAACGCACAGTAGAATTGATCAGATATGGTACTTACTACAAGAAACCTGGCAAATTAGGAACTCACACATAATAGACCATCCAGATGCTCTACACAAGAGCGACCATGAAATCATGATCACTAGGATGGATATGTGGCAACTCAACATCAACAATCATCAGAAGATTCATAGAAGCAATCCACAATACAACTGGAGCAAAACAGATACCAAACAATGGAAAAAATTCAAGAGCACCATGGAAGACAATATAGAAAGAGAGGATAAACTAAAACAAGGAGACATAGAAGGCAAATAAAACAAATTCAAACAATCCCTCCTAACAGTAGCAAATTATCACATTCCCAAGATAAAATCAAAAAAAAGAAATAAGAGAATAGGAAAACCTCCAACTCTATACAAGAAGATCACCAACATCCAGACATTGGCAGAACTTCTTCAAAGAAACATCGACACTTCCAACAAATACACAGAACATCTCATACTGGAGCAAATCAATAGCATACAAAAGGATTTCCCAGAGCTGACGAAGGAGTTATTATCATGCGAACTATCCAGCCAATAGAACAAGCAAACATACTGAAAAAAGATATGTAAAGATCACATTATTCGGTACAAAACTGCTGCTAAACTCCTAAACAATCCCCCAAGGAGCAGGAGAATACAGCAATATATAGAAAAACGGCAACAATGGCTCCTGGACAACAAGAGATCAATTATTAATAGCATCTTAGAGAGACCCAACAGATCTATCATGACAGACAAGCTGGTCATCGAAAGAGATAACCAAATAGAGGTGATCACAGAACCAGAAGAAATTAAAAACAGAGTAGTAGAACATTTCGAAGCCTGGACCCGTCACAGAGAGACTATACCAGTAGAAACTTCAAATAAGTGGGCAAAAAGTACACACCAAACAACAGAATACAAGAGCACTGGTTTGAGAGCCTGCTGTTACAAATAACTACACAAGAGCTGGACAGAGTAATCAGAAACAGAAGCTCTAAATCTGTACCAGGTCCAGATGACATCCCATACAGTACATATAAAAACCTAGGGCCAAAAGTACTAGCATGGCTCATAGATCTGTACAACAGAATTCTGGCACAAAGAGAAACATCCCAAGAATAGAGCACAAGACACATATATCCAATCCCCAAATCCAAAGACTGGCAGAATAGAATCGAGATAACCAGACCTATCACATTACTTATTGCAGGAAGGAAAATATTCACAAAAATCCTGAGTGACCATCTAGCACACTACTGCACAGAACACAACATCCTCAATAAACTGAACTGGGTAGCACTCCTAGGTAGCAGCACACAAGCATCCATACACATAATGAATCTCTATATAGAACATGCATGAAGAGAGAAGAAGAAACTGTGAATACTCAGCCAAGACATGGCCAAAGCATATGACTCAGTTAACACAGAGATGCTAGTAAAGGCAATGAAGTGCATCAAAATATCGCAAAAAGCAATCAGCATCATACAGGCTCTACTTAGAGATAGAGGAAACAAAGTCATCACAGTACATGAATTCACCTTCCAATACAAAGTATTAGATGGCATCAATCAAGGGGACATAATCTCACCACTCCTCTGGTGAATCTTCTATGACCCCCTACTAACAGAAGTCGATTTATCAAGAAGAGGATATGGATACACAACCAGAATGAAAAGTTTCATAGAAGAACCTTACAGAGAAAGACACTTGGCAGTGAAAGCTAGTGCATACATGGATGACATAACCTAGCTGGCAGACAGCTCAGAAGAACTACAAGGAATTCTGAACATAGCAACAGAATTCTATGCCCATAATGATATAGAGATAAATCTACAAAAATCACAGCTAATCATAATCAATAGTCAAACAGCAGACTTCGAACAAAGCTTCACTCTCAAAGGAGGTTCAATAAAGGGTAGCATACCGGGCACTCCAATGAAAATGCTCGGCATATGGCTGGATAGCTCAGGAAAAAAGACATATCAAAAACAGCTAATCACTGAGAAAGTTCAAAAAACAAGTAAGCTAATAGACTGGAAGGCAACCATAGACAAGCAAATAAGATACATAATAAACCATGTACTCATGCCAAGTGTGGAATATCTCTTGAATGACATAGTACTGCCAGAAAGCACCTGCAATCAGCTAATGGAGAAGATCACAACTAGATATAAACACAAATGCGGAATGGCCACCACAGTTCCAAATACACTGCTATATAACCGGTGTGAACACAGAATAGATCACAAATGGGACAAACAGATGCAACTTTATAATAAAAACTGGACAGAAAGAATAAAGGATAGAGGACTTTTAGGGAAAATATCCAGAATGGGCCTACAAAGTCTGCAAAACATGTTCTGGTCAACAGAGTCAGTCACATCACATCTTACTCAACCACTTCTAAAAACAGTGCAAAACCTGGATCATGACATTCTATGGCTCTTAAGAATACATGGTTTCCAATTTCACCTAAATCCAAACTTTGGGATACCGCAGAGGATAGAAAGAATAGACAATACAATCAAAGAACTTATACCCAAGGCAACATATCACCAGTCCAAACAGCTACATAGAAAACATGATCTACTGTTCATAGGACAGATCCTCAACTCGACAGGAACATGGACACTACACTGGAGAGAAGTAGGTGCAATCAACCAAACAAGGAAAAAAAAAACCCCAAAATGGTACACCAGCCTTATAGGAAATCTTACAATCACAGCACACATACAAGACAAGACAACAAAAGCCACTGACAACTTCAGAACCTTCAATCAAGGCAAACCTTTGGTTCAAATAGATACACACAAACTACATTGGAGCACTACACTCAAACACCAGGTAGAAATCATAGGTAGGAAAAAATGAAACACCAGTTCCAACTCAGTTACTTACACATACTATACAAGAACCATAAAGGAATCCCCACTAGAGAGATGCAGGAGTTGCACAATAAGAAAAAGAGATGCATCACTGGAATCCTGCACATACTTAGCAAGGAAGCAACACACCATCCAGATCCTAGTGAAAAGATCAAATATATCATTCAGGGGAAATACAGAGGGCCTGACAACTGAACTAAGATGCAGAATATCCCCGGGATCCATAACAAAGGAACTAAAAGACCTAACAGGATCCTCACAGAAAGATGACTCATAT
The DNA here is from genome assembly GCA_910592055.1 of Acaulospora colombiana. NCBI lineage: Eukaryota > Fungi > Glomeromycota > Glomeromycetes > Diversisporales > Acaulosporaceae > Acaulospora > Acaulospora colombiana. The sequence continues at coordinate 1,292 of CAJVPT010004287.1, read as the reverse complement.
CCCAAGCTACAGATAAACAGGGGCAAACCAGGCCTAATGGACATTAACAAAATACTCAGCCTAGGAGCTTCAGAGCTAGAAGAACTAAAAACCATACAGCACCAGCTTAAAGACCACCGACAGGTAACAATTTACACAAATGGCTCAGTATACGATCATGGTAGCAGACCACACATGGGCTTTGGCTGGGTCATCAAGGACAAAGAAGGAAGTGAACACACCTTCCAAGGATAGAATTAACTACATGCATCATTTACAAGGGCAGAGCTCATGGCCATAGTAACAACAATCAGTACCTTGAACAGGGGTACTACAGTTCAGCTTTATACAGACAGCCTTAATGCGATAATTGATCTAGCATAAACGTTAGACAACCACCAATCAAGAAAGAAACAACACCAAAACCAAACAATCCTAAACACATACTGCTACATAAAGAAGCACCAGATAAAGATGGGGGTCCCTAAAGGTGGAGGCAGGGACATAAGACAAATGTCCCTTATTAGGAAACATTAAAATTTTTAAATTAATAATTGTAAAAAAAACTATCCACAATTGTTCTTCATTATCTAAATCATTGATTTATAGCATTTTCTGACTTTTGTTCCTATTAAAGTGAAAAGCCATGAATTTTGTTCCTCAAAAAAGGACATAAGTGATCTGGAAAATTTTATATACTAAATACTTTAGGGACCCATAATTAGTACCAGGGCCTAACCATAATATTCCATAAGGTCAAAGCACACACAGGCATTCCTCTCAATAAGAAAGCAGACAAACTGTCCAAAATCGATCCCACATTACAAGACATGAAACACAACAGGAAGATCGTCAACATCAGGGAATATCACCAGGGATCACTATCGATCAGTATCCAATGGGACCAAACATTAACAGACACACCAGGAAAAAACATGGTAAAACAAATCAATAGAGCCATTTACTCATCAGATGGAGATTACTCAACAGAACTCAGAACAGCTTCATAGAGGAGGACTTCAGGGATATACACTAGTAATACACCTTCAATAGCCTACACCCCTCCAATATAGAAGAACAGACAACCTCAAACAAGGACCACTACTTAAGAAAGTTCAGCTTTAACCTCTGGTATGAAGAACTATCAACCAGGAGCAAACTGCATAGTAGATACCCTTCAACCTATAGAGACAGCAAATGTCACAACTGCAAAGAAACAGAAGATACTACCTATCCCTTCATATGCAGCAACCAGGAAGACACTCTGAGGAAGAACTTTCACAGAATCCTAATAAAACACATATCGACACACA
>CAJVPT010004286.1:0-13727 GCA_910592055.1 Acaulospora colombiana | reverse complement strand
CCCAAAGTTGCACTTAGAGTTTTAATAATTCTTAAAATAGAGACGAGTGAGTTAGGTAGAGACTTAGCTTTAGCGATGCATTTTCAATATAAAGTATACATATGTTTAATAAAGCACACATACCTAGTCTAACAGAGGGTTTAAAAAAAAAAATATAAATAAATAAATATAAATTTTTATTTTATTTTATTTATTGATTATCAAATTCTGAATAAAATTATAAATCAATATTTGTTCAAAAACTTTTGTATTATACTATATATATATGTTTTTGTAAACTATATATAAATTTATATATTATCAAAGTTAATTTTTTAACCAACTTATATATTATAGTTAAATAACTCTAAGTATAACTTTGAAAGTAATTTATTATTCTATTAATAGTTTAATAAAAATTTTTTTAAATATTATTATAATATTATTGCTTATTGCTTGATTGATTGATCACCTCTTTTTCATAGATCCCTAACTACCACTTCTAAAGAAGCGTTCCCCCAAAACTCTATGTTGTGGGAGTAACAAAACTTCAAAACTTTCTTTAAAACATCTATTTTGGTTAGTAGTAACTATACTTTACCCTTCTTATTTATCTTTCCTCTTCAAAAATCCTTTATCTAAGAAGTTAATAGCAAGAAAACTTTTCTAAGAAGAAGAAATCAAATGAAAAAACACTCTCCCTCCTTTTCCTATAGAGGTTTCAAAGTCTAGGAAGAAGTGTGGGCCAATAACTCCATGCCAGCCTGGGAACTTATATCAATATCACAGGCAGAAATGGCTTTTCTTCTAGCGTGCAATAGTTTTTTTTGGTATTTTGGGGAATTTTGCCTACCCCAACTTGATTCTGAATTTCCTGTTACACCAGATTTTAGACGGATTGATTGGCTGAAGATTGGAATTGGTTGCTTCATAGTTAGTAGAAATGTAAATAAGGATACACGTGACATAGGATGTGAATGTATTTCCTAAGTTCTATAAGAACCTTAGATCCATTATAAGTCATTGACTAGTTATGTGGATGAATAAACATCACATGAACTATAATCTCCTCTCCCTCATTAACTCTGAAAGTGTCAAGGCTATGGATTAAGTACCTTCAAAGGCAAAGTTAGATGGACGGGTAGTTGTTAGGTGTCTCTTTATTCCTTCCTCTATTCATTTTTTTGTAAATATTTTTAATCTTTCCCATTTAATTTTTCTCCTTTTCCTTTACTCATCTTTTTTCACACTGACTAGTCCTTAACCAGTACAAGTAACCTTTAACACCGAATAATGTTGAGTAGCTTGGATAAGTTCTGGCAGGTCAGGCCCTTTTAATAGGTGGTAATAAGCCAATCGGTGGATTAAAATTCTAGATAGTACCAAACCAATGGTAATGGATAATCAGCAATGTATCTTTGAGTATATCTGATCAATCCCCTCTTTGTTATTAGAAGAGAATATTTATATTAGGCGGTCATGTATTTTTCTTATTCTGGTTAGGTTAGACTTAGATCAAGTGTTATAAATAGATAGCTTTTTGTACTATTTTCTCTCTAATGATCTGTAAATCCTTAGACAGTACAGGAAAATATTCATTCCGATTGTCCTTAAATATGATTTTCTATTAATAAAGTGGCCGGAAAGGTGCAGGATGAGCCAGTGTTTAAAAAAAAAATATATATATATATTGCTTATTGCTTACAAATTACTGCTACAAAAAAAATATTAATTAATTAATCATGTGATTATGATTAAAAAGTTATTTTAAGTATTATTCCAGTTATCAAATATTTTTCTTTATAATAATATTTATTTTTTTTAATGTTAAAATTTTGAGGATGTGTTACGAGTTTATTTCGTAATTGGAAGCAGACACGTGCAATTATGGTGTATTGTTTATATTAATAACTGGTACTTAAAGTCCCGCACCAAAACTTCTTGTTCATACTATGGATGGGTAAATTAATAGAATTCATAACGAAAATCGGGGGGTTTTTTTTTGAAGAGTTTTTAAGTTTATTTTATATTTTCCAGAACATACAAAATTTTGGTTGCGGCAGAAGAATCAAATATCTCATATAACGCAATTCAATATGCTTTTGATTTGTGTTCGAGGCTAAGTACTTCATATACTTTATCGGTTATCTATGTCGTTGCCTTAAATCCAGAAGCTAACGTGCCATTTTTGTAAGTTGATTTGCCAATAACGATTTCTTTCCTTATTGAAGCTTTTAATAACTGAATTCTTTGTTGAGCTATAGGCATAGTCTAGATAGAGCTAGCAATCTCAACATTCTTCTAGAAGCAAAGGAATCTGCCGCTAAAATAAAAGAATACTTGAAAAAGTGTGAATCCATCCATGTAAGTTTTATATACTTGATAAGCTACACAGTCGATTTTTTAATTTAACGATTTAATGTATGAAATGAACAGTCAAATGTGAGATATCAATTTATTGAACACGAAGAACATGGTTTGGTTGGAGAAATTTTAAAAAAATACATTGAAAAAGAGCAACCTGAGTTAAACTTGTTAATAGTTGGGTCAAGAAATCTTGATGGTTTACAAAAGGTCTGTTCATTATTCCCTAGAGCTTCTTCAGTGTTTTCTGTATGTTTATTTTTTATTTGATTAATGATTTGCTTTTCGGACGCCTGAAATTATTAATAATCATATTTCTTTTATTTTTATTTTGCCAAAATTACCCAATATAGCTTGTGCTGAGTTCTACGAGTGATTATCTAGTTAAAAATGTTCAATGTCCAGTTACAATAGTCAAGCCCTGAATACTCATCGTATGCAAAATAAGTATTTTTTATTTATTGGCCACGGTTTCCCAAATTAAACCGAAATCGTAACGTTGGTAATTGTACAAATTATTTTATATTAATTCTTGTAAAGCTTACAATTATATGATGCCAAATAAAAAATATAATAAATTATAAAACGAAGATTACAAAATTCATAATCTGAAATCTTTTAAATACGACGTATGCTCTTTATATTAATATGGAAAAATTTTATTGTATTAAGATAGAGTTTTGTTACCATGGAATGGTTCTACAATAAGTATTTTCTTTTTTTTTTGCAATATCTGTCAGACCAGACTATAGTTTATTAATCAATCTAATACATAAGTACAATTCATTTGAGCAACATGGTAAGTATTATAGTTAAATTATTTATCAAGTTTAACAAACTCATTATATGCAATAATAGTTTTTAAATTTGGTTTTGGGAATAATATTTTACACTATAATAAACTTTGAATAAAGATTTTTTAGTTTATATATTATAGTTAGCAGATCGTCACTTTCATATATTTTATCAAGCTATTTGAATACAGAAAATTATAAAAGGGAAAGGGGAATATTTAAAAATATATAAATGTGTGAAGAATGAAAGAGATATAATAAAAGATGAGATTTATTTGGCTTTTTTAAAGATTTATTTTTTATAATTTTATAATAAAAATATTTTATTGAAATAATAATTTTTTTATAATTGTCTAAAAAACTTATTTATCTTAATTTAATCTTCTAATAATAATATTTATTGGATTTTTATTCATTATAAATCTTTATACTATATTAATTTAAAAAATTTATTATTTAAGATTTAACTAAAATAAAATAAAAGTCAATATTAAAACTAAATTAATTAAATAAAAAGTTTAGATTGAATAAATATTATCTTTTTGCTATTTAAAAATTTGTTGCTTAAATTTTATTAATCTTATAAAATTTATGATATAGATAAATTTAATTGAAAAAATAAAATAAAAACAAGATATTAATTAATTTTTATTTTGTTTTATTTATTTATTTATTTTACTTTATCAAATTAGTTATACTAATAAAAAAAATTATTATATATATTGTTACTCATATAATATTTAGCAAAAAATAAATAATTTGATAAATTAATGATATAAATAAATCAGCAATTATATAATTTGATTATAAATATTATAAAAATTCATATATTTATTAAAAGTTATAAATTTAGCAAATCAATCAATTTTTAACAATTTATCAAAAATTTTTTAATAAATTATTATTGATTTATCAAAAATTTATTAATAGTTTATTAATAATTTATTAAATATTTATTAACTATTTATATTTTTTAAGTAATCACTCTTTTTGCTGATTCTTTGACTATATACAGTATAAAAAAATGTTTGCAAGAAGTTTTTATATTTCTAAATTAATAAAGTTTCATTACTTTCTTTAAACTAACTTGAAGAAACTTTAATAGTTATCAATACTTCCAATTCTCTTGTTTACTATTCTCTTCAAACAAAACTTGATCTCTAATAATTACAAAGGTCGAAAAACATTTTTTCTATCAACAATAAAAAAGTTCTAAAAGAAGAAAAACTAATATGTTATCATCTCACATTATAAAAAAACATCACAGAAGTGTATCTGTTGATAAGAGATAACTTTTTCACTCTTTTGTTATCTGTAACACTCTTATAGTACTTGTTCTTGATTTTTTCTAAGGAATTTTGCTCATCTTAGTTTGATCCTAAATTTTGAGTAGTATAAAGTTTTTCATACTGTAATTGGATAGATAGAATTCATATTAGTAAAATAATATAAACAAGTTTCTATTAATTACCTAATATATCTAAATATATTTTCTTAATCTTATAAGAACCTGGAGTTTACTATAAGTCATTAGACTAATGTGGATGAATACAGGACATCTTTCTGTTTAAATTATTGATTTTTTCAAGAAAAAGTTTATTCAATCATAATAAAGGTCATAAAATACTACTAGTCAAAAAATATTTATTTAACATAATGTCATTTTTGTAATATTCATCAAAAAATAAATAATTCAAGATATTAATGACATAAATAAATAATTAATCAATTTTTACTATATAATTCAGCATAAATAAATCATTAATCAATTTCTTTTTTTTTTTTTAATGCTGATTTGACCAAGTTTATTAGCAAAGTTTTACTATATAGATATATTTGACTAGAAGAAAACAATAATAAGCTAGTAAACTAATTATAGGTTAAAAAACCACCTCATGATTAAATCATCTCCAGACAGAGACTTAATGAAGGGGCCATTAGAGTGATGAAAATTTTTAAGAAAGAGTTGATATATGTATTAAATCTAGTTTATCTATCTTAATCCAATAAAGAGGAATATGTATTCACATACTAATTTTCTTGAATAATTATTTACTGATAGGAGAAGTAATTGAAAATAATAACTATATAAGAATCAATAAGGAAGAAGGTTCTGCTTATATCTTAAAAGGACTTGACAAGAAAGAAAAAATAATAATCTAATATAAAATTTATACTTAAGACCATATTATTACTACTATTTCTTTATTATCAACTGGATACTCTTCGAAAACTTTATTGGTTAAGAGTGCAATATCTGTTTCTCAGTTGCTTTCAATACTTTCATATAAAGATGGGTCCCTAAAGGGGGAGTAGAAACAAAAGTCAAATGTCCCTCACTAGGAAACATTAAAATTTTTAAATTAATAATTATAAAAAAACTATCCACAATTGTTTTCCATTATCTAAATTATTGATTTATAGTATTTTCTGACTTTTGTCCCTATTAAAGTAAAGAGTTATGAATTTTGTCCCTCAAAAAGGGACATAAATAATCTGCAAAATTTTATATGCTAAATATTTTAAGGACTCATCATTACTTCCATATTATGGTTCTTGTGTTTTTTAGTTTCAATCTTATATCTTGCCTTGCTCTACTTATATTGGGTCTTCTTTTTGATGTTTCTTCAAGTAATTAAACAAGTCAAAGAGGTTTTCGAGGGTGTCTAGAACTGGAGTTGAAGAGAATTGATAAAAAAGGACTATGGAATAGAAGTATAAGATATGAGACTTTTGTTGTCTAGTAAATCTATTCTTACTTATCCATTGTAATAATTTCTTTAGAAAAGGAATCTTGGTTTTTCTGATATATACCTTCACTGGCCTTGATAAATATTGTTCTTGGAGTACTACTATCATGAAGAAGTTAATTTACTATGTCACTTTACATTGGCATCTCTTGCTAATAATTTTATTTTTGATTGGTATGAGTGATCCTAAGGGATCTTCCAGTCTCTCAATATTTAAGGCTTGTATAAGTAGATGATGCATTTTCAAGGTTTTGCCTTTATTCTATATCTTCTTGAATATTTTGTTCTTCTTATTTTCTTAAGTGATGATAAATAGTTTTTTTTAAAGATTATTCTTTTTCTTAATATCTAATGACATGTTAGGAGGTAGTGTATAATGAGACATATGAATATGATTAATAAAAGCTTGTTTATATTTTGGCCTTTGTTGTCTAGTAAATTTGTCTTTATTTATCCATTGTAATAATCTCTCTAAAAAAGAAATCTTGGTTTTTTTGGCATGCACCTTCACTGGCCTTGATAAATATTATTCTTGAAGTACTACCATTATAAAGAATTTATTTCACTATACCCTTTATATTAGCAACTTCTATCAGTAATTTCATTTTTGATTGGTATGAGTAATTCTAAGGGATCACTCAATCTCTTAATATTTAAGGCTTGTATAAGTAGGTGATACATATTCAAGGCTTTGCCTTTATTCTATATCTTCTTGAGCATCTTGTTCTTTATATTTTTCTAAGTGATGATAAATAGTTTTTTTAAAGATTATTCTTTTTCTTGATATCCAATGACGTGTTAAGAGATAGTGTCTGATGAGATATGTGAGTGTGATTAATAAGAGCTTGTTTATATTCTGGTTTTTGTTGTCTAGTAAATCTGTCCTTACTTATCCATTGCAATAATTTCTCTAGAAAAGGAATCTTGATTTTTCTGATATGTGCCTTTACTAACCTTAATAAATATTGTTCTTGAAATATAATCATTATAAAGAAGTTTATCCACTATACTACTTTACATTGGTACCTCCTACCAGTAATTTCATTTTTGATTAGTATGAGTAATCCTAAAAGATTTCCCAATTTCTCAATATTTAAGACTTGTATAAGTAGATAATATACTTTCAAGGCTTTGCCTTTATTCTATATCTTCTTGAGTATCTTGTTCTTTTTATTTTTCTTAGTGATAATAAATAGTTTTTTTAAAGATTATTTATTTTCTTAATATTCAATGATGTGTTAGGAGGTAGTGTCTAATGAGACATGTGAGTATGATTAATAAAAGCTTATTTATATTCTTTTACTGATATATTTTCTACTAGCCAGTCACTACTTAAGATTTGTACTACTTGAAATTCAGGATCAAACTGAAGTAGACAAAATTTCCTAGAAAAAACTACAAAAAAGTATTCTTAGAACAAATATATAACAAGAGAATATATGGTTATCTTCAAGATAAGTCTCTTATTATCAAAAAAGCTCTGTATTATTTTTCTAATAGACGAATAGATAGCAATACTTTAGTTCTTCTTCCTTTCAAAACTTTCTTGCCATTGGTAGAAAAAATGTATTTATAACTTTTCTTACTAAAAGTTAGGTTTTTGTTTGAAGAAATGTTTATAAGAGAAAGTGAAAGGTAAAAATGACTCTTAAAGTATTATTTCACGTTGATTTAAGAAAAGTGATAAAACTTTATTAGTCAAGAAATATAAAAAAATTTCTTGTGAACATTTTTTTTATATATGGTTAGAGAATTAGCAGAAAGAATTATATCATAAATCAATTTCTACTATATAATTTAGCATTATTTGTCATATAATTTATACTATTTTTATTATATATTTCATTAAAAATTTTCTCAAAAAATTGTTAGATATTCATCAAAATTTCAATTTTATTAAATTTTATATATTTGCTGAATTTTTAATTATATATTATATTTATAATTTAAAAGAATTACAACTAAATATTTGCAAGAGTTTTGTCAATTAGAGATTCTATATCTAAATGGAATAAACTAATCAAAAAAATTATGAATAGGAATTATGCATTCATATCTAACTGGATAAAATTCAGTACTTTACAATTTAACATTTATATTATTTTCAGATTCAAAATGAAATCTATTTTCTATTAAATTAATCAATTTGTACTATTAAATAAAGATCAATTGATGTTTAATATTATTAATAAAAAAATTTATTAAATATGTAAAGAAGAAACCTGTGGGCCAATAACACAATAATAATACTCTCAGATCTCCAAGTACTGTTTCCAAGTTCAATATCACTGCAAAACAATATTATCTAAGCCTAGGTAGTACAGAAAGATCCCATCAATCTTATAATGATGATTACTGCCATTAGTGACTAAGATTCTATCCAATTATGAGATAATCAAAAATCACAAAATTCTTCAGCCAGTTTTAGTGTTGAAGCTATCTTATTACAAGACAAGTTTCAACAAGCTCCTGCAGATAGGCTGAAGATCTGCATACCATAAAAAGAAAAGACTATTGGAGCTTAAGCATATTAGTAAAAAGAGGATCTCTATCAAAAATTGATATCCGTTTAAGATTCCACATGGTCACTCCATAGATAGGCTATAATAGATTATGTAAAAAGGGTCATCAGCAGAACAAGACGATATCTAAGACTTCATATGAGTATTCTGTAGACATATTGTAATAAGTATTATAAAAAGAATACTTAGTGGAATAAGATATAAAAGGAGTCCTATGTTACAGTCCCAGGATCTGTAAAGCATTATACTGTATGTGAAAATTATTGAAGGGTAATATAGATATAGGTAGTTAGGTAGTAGAGTTTTTTCTAAAAACAAGCCACATTTACAGGCTAATAACCTGAAAGTGGGTTCATATTGAAATGTACTATAACAATATCATATCTATATAAATATTTCTAAAGATATATATAGCTGGTGTATACTTTATATAGCTAGAATTCCCTATACGTATATACAATTATCAATGTATAAGACTAAACTTTGTTATCCCTAATAATAAAAAATATATATATAAAGAAGAATTGAATTTATTCCAGATATAAATTGACACTTCCACCATAATTTACAAATTAAACTAATATAAATGAGTCCTTAATATTTTATAAGAATATAATAGAATCAAATATTTTACCTTCAATTCAATATATATATATTAATTTGTTCTATTCTAAATAATTATTGAATTTTCATTATCTTTTATAAATAGCCTCTGAAAGTTCATATATTTATAAAATGCTTCACAATATTAACTAATAGATCTAATATTTTAGTAAATATCTTTAAATTTGATATTTTCAGATGCAAGAGTTTATCTGGAAAATGTTCAGATCTATTGATGATTGTTTTATGATTATTATATGTATTATTTAAAAAAATATATAACTCATTAATCAAAAACTAATCTAGTTCAGAAATTGAGCTGAAATTTAATTGATTATTAAAAATTTCAAGTCCTTAATTATTAGAATAGAATATAGTTATATTAATAATTCAATGATTATTCATTAATCTTCATATTAATTCAGGTTCAATATTTTGATAACTATTAGGCAATGTGCCTAGATTAAAATTTATTAGAATCCTACTTCTGAATATTAAATTTCTTTAAAAACCTATCTATAAAAAGCACCAAAATATATATAATGGCTTATAATTATATATAAATTCATATAAATATAATATAAATTAAAGATTTAGAGTAAATTTTTCATCATATTTTCATTTTATTAGTTTAATTATTGTAACTAATCTTTCATAAGCCTTATTAATGCATTTTATCTTAAATTCATCATACTAAGATTTGATAAATCTTGATAAAATTTATTAAAATATGAAGATCCACATCTGGATGATATTTCTATATAAGAATAGTTATATATATTATAAAAAAATTTCTATATTGATTAACAGCAAAGTTTAAAAATCTTTTGCTACTATTTACTATTCTCAGAATTTAATTTATATCTAATGATACTTGAAACATTTTTATCATTGATTGTGTTTTATCTAATATATTATTCATCAGTATCTCTTCTTTGATTTATATTTGTTTAATAAGTTATTTACTATACCTAAGAAATGACAATATATAAAATCAATAATTAAATGCCAAATTGGATCAAAATAAAATAGATAAAGGAACTTGGACCATCTGGTATAATTCTTACTGATAAAAATTTTTTGTAAGTATTTGAGTTACAGTACCTTTATTTGATAAAATCCCATTTATGTGTTGTCAAATTTCTCAGTATAAACCATTTATTTATATCCTCTATGCCATCAAAATTGCAATGATTATTTTCATAATTGACATTTTTCTTTTAACAATGATATAACACTAGTATTGAAATATGTTTACATACTTTTCTTATTGCCAGAATATCATATGAAATTAAAATTAAAGTCATCTGAATTATTTTTTTTTTTCATTTTTAGTAGTTGAATTGTGTTTTATTTTTTGCTATAGTTGCATCAATTTATTGACAATTGGAGAAAGATAATGATTTATTTGATATAAATTTAATTTACTAGGATTTGATAATATGCCAAAAATCAATATATTTTTATGCTTAAATCATATTTTATATGGCAAATTTGTGATAGTTGCATATATAACTTCAATACAATATGCTTTATTATTGAATAATTGAAGCCAGTCGATATTTATCACTAATTCTAAATATCAACCAGCTGTCTCTTTACTAAAAAATAATTTTGAGTTTTTATTTTTAAAAGTTTTTCAAATATCATCATTATAAATATCACATTGAAGTTTATTAATATTTGATCGATCTATCCAATATTAAAGATTAGATTCAAAATTCAAATTTTAATATATTTGTGACAATTAATATCAAATAGTAAAATATGAAAAAAATAAATTGAGCTGATTAATTACATTTTTATTTAATAATTATGATTGTATATTTAGTGAAGAATCAGAACTCTTTCCGCTGATCCTCTAACTCCACACAAAAAAGACTTTTGCAAGAAGGGTTTTGTTCTTTCTTACTAATAAAGCCTTAACACTCTCCCTAAATCAACCTGAAGTTAGTCTTCAGAAGTCATCTTACTTCTCCTTCTTTCTTGTTTACAACTTACTTCACACAAATCTCAACTGCTTGTGACCAAAAAGATTGGGTAACTACCTTTCCTACTAATGGCAAGAAGGTTCTGAAAGGGAAAAGAACTGACGTACAGTCACCTTATACTATAGAGAAATACTATATAGTTTTGCATAGGTACAAGAAATCCATTTCTCTCTCTTGCTACCTCTTGTTGGCTATAAGAGTGCTCATTTCAAGGTTTTTTGGGGAATTTTGCCTATCTCAGCTTGACCCTGAATTTTGAGTAACACAAAGTTTCTCACACCATGATTGGACACAACTAAACACATCAGGAAAAAAGAAATAAACAAGCTCCTATTGGTCACCTCACGTGTTCGAATGCATTTCTTTAGCTCCATAAGAACCTAAGGTTTACCATAAGTTATTGGCTGGTGTAGGTGAATAAGAAACACTGTCAACTCCTATATCATTGATGAAGTAAAAGAGAAGTAACATATCCTCCTCCTCACCTACCTAGGAAAATAGATAAAGACAAGACTCAAGGAAATACAGAATGAGGACAATGCCTTAAAAGTGTCACACCTATCTTTTATCACAAGCTTATTGGGAGATCAGGGAGATCTTAGGATCATTTGTACCTAATTATCAACACCAACTTGCAGTCGCTGGACCAAAAATACCTGAAGTATATGCCAGGATCATAGATAAATGGCTCAATCTCTATGGATGGTAATACTCTGGGAAAAACAGTATGGCATTTATCAAGTCTGCTAGGGCACATACCAGAAGTATCAAGATTCTTCTTTCTAGAATGGAGTTATTACAATGGTAAAGAAGGACAGACTGGCAAATGACGGGCCTCAAACTTTCCTCCTTTTCTTCTCATCTCCCTTATATCCTAGAGTTCTCACGAAACTCCCGACTTGTCATCACTCAGAAGAATATCTATAGAAGATTCCATACTAGATAGGGTATAAAATAAATGAGACTGAAACTGGTAGACAATAGTTAAACATAATCAAACCATTTCCCTCAATCCTCTGGTACTTTTTTTGTAATGCAAAATCTTCACCCCTGTTTAAGCTTGTATAGCCTTGCCCCTCTTATCTATAAGAATAGTTAGCTTGAGAAGTTTGATAGAGTATCGAACATATTTTTGTCAAGTGGATCTTAAACTTCAACAAATTTTCTGAGTAGTAGAACACAACTAGGAACACAACCTTTTCTTCTTTTTCTTTTTATACATATTTGAAATTTATTTTAGTATTAGTGGTGCTATACATTAATCCTCTGGTCTTTAAAGAGGTGGCCTAGTCACAAGGTAGAGTGACTCTTAAAGGAGATCTTTATTGATTCTACTTTATTAAACAAGAAAATTTGGATGTACGGTGTTTGTTATACTCAATTTCTTTTATCTATGAGTTTCAATAAAGTATGGCAAAGCCAGCATTAAAAAAAAAAAAAAAAAAATTTAATATTTTTTTGCTAATACCTAAAATGTCTGAATAAAAAAAATCAACTAGATATACTTTTTATAGAGAACACTTATATTCATCTTTATAAACTTCATAATATTCCCTGCCATCCCAAACTTCCTTTACATCTACTGCATCAGAAGTAACAATAGTTTATTGGATAATGCTTAGTGCTGAATCTTTGATCCCTACCATAATAGTTGAATTGCTACCCGAGGGAGGGTATTGGTAAAAATTAAAATTAAATTATTATTAAATTATTAAAATTTATCTTTATTAATCAAATAAGTTATTTAGTAAATAAATAATTATATATGCAGGTTGAAAAACTAGAAAGAGAAAATATTGAATTTGTAAACCAATTAGATCTAATGGAATATATTAACAACAAGTTTTCTGAAGAATCAGAATAGCAAAAAAATGAAATAAAAAATTTAAAAAACAAAATTGATTGGCTCAAATCTGTGAAATATGAACTTGACCATATAGTTGTTATAGAATTTAGAGTAGCCTATATATTAGAATCTGAAAGTTTATCTAATTTAGAAAAGCATCAAAAAATTCAACCTAGGAAAAGTAGCAAAAAAGCAAAACCAGTAAAACTGGTTACTGAAGATAAGTCAAAACTAGAAGAAGTGAGAACAGAAATAAAGAACTATTCTTGATAAATATAAACTGAGGTAGACAAAGTTTTTTCAAGTAATGTAAATAAAAAAATATTATAAAAGTTGATACTTGAATTAATAAAATCTATGATCTTACATTTTAATCCCTCATAAAAAGAAATAAATGAATGATTAGGTGCATTATATCACTATTAGAAAGAAAAATATTGAAAGGTAGAAACTGAAAAACTAGAAATGGACAATAATTCTTTATATGCAAATAGTTGATTAAACAAAATAAGATTAATAATATTTTATATTTATACTACCTTCAAATATTAATTTTTAATGAATAATTAAGAAAAAAGTCTAAAGAATTAAAAGCATACAGTCACTTATTAAATAAAGATCAAAAAAAGTTATCAAATATTGGAATGAATTAACTGATATAATTAAAGAAACAAAGGTGTATTTACCTAAAAAAAGTGAAACTAATCTGAAAAATCCTACCAAAAAAAAGAATAAATATATATGATTAATGTTGATATTTTAAAGAGATATTTTTCGACAAGACATTATTATAAATAAAAAAAAAACTCTTTCCGCTGATCCACATTTTTTCAAAAAATTTTCTTTTTTGATAATTTTCTTGAAAAAATCACAAAAAC